>SKCR01048811.1:0-49950 GCA_019454045.1 Zanthoxylum bungeanum | reverse complement strand
TATGACAAGGCATGTGGCCTCCGTCAAGCCTATTTTTGCCCACGAATTAACCTTCATTTGGCGTGACAATGGCTAACGTAGGGCACGACAAGCCAAGCCAAGGAAAACCATGTCCATGGCAAACGCAGACACAAGCAAGACAAGGCAATGCAAGCCAAATGAAGCCGTGGCAAAGGCCACACAAGGGTAAACACAAAAAAACAAGGCAATGCAATGCAAGCAAGCCATGACTAAGTCCATGCAAGGTCCAAATGCTAGATCGGGATTGTGAACCCAACGTATATCTTCACAGGGAGCATCGAGGCTTGCAGCAGAGGAACCCGCTCTGAGGTGGGGTAGATTTTGAATTCTAGAATATTCAGGGTTGAACATCAAAGTAAGAAGGAACCACACCATTTTTTGAAGTTCTTGGCACCAACTCACAGACTCGTTGATACCGAGAACTAAGGGACAAATATTGATGATGCTTTTCAGACCCGAGAAGATTTCAAATATGGAGAAGGGTATTAAGGGAATTTCACCTACCAAGACGGGGGCCCAAGGTCTTTTTGAGGATGAGGGTCCAAGCCTAAGATCCAGAGGTGTCTGACTCGACCAGTGGATCAGAATCAACTACAGTTGAAGACCAACCCGAGGATGAGTCAGTAGGGGCACAGTCGCATACACCCGGTGAGGGTGATCCTTGGAAGATACAAGTTAGAAGAAAATCATAACAGTTCAGATTGTCATCAAGGAAAGCTATTTCTCAATATTTTACATGTCAATGAGCTTAATGTTGGCCTGACCCTTTTGAAGAAGAGGTGAGGGAAGTGAAAGTATTTTTCCGCCGTTCTGACCTGTTAGCAGATGAAGGGAATGACGCCATTTGTTTCGGTGAACCAACCTGAGGATATGGATTGGGGTTGCAGCATTTTGCTCTTAGACGGACGACGTAAGCCCTAAAAGAAAGTTTGAGCTTCCCAATGACTGATGACATAGGAGTAGGCCAACAGCTGATGGGATGGAAGAGGGCTTCAAGCTTATTGGCTGACACATGCAACCGCGTGAGTGGTTGGCATACAGGTTGACACTTGGGCATAGTGTGTGGCAGTTACCAAAAAAGGTGCATTAATGAGTTTCATATGGTAGGGAATGGTTGTGTCAAGCAGCGGAGCTACTACTTATAGGTTGGCTGGGGAAGAGAGCTTACGCAACAATAACTTGGTAACGTGGCTGACGTCACGAGTCGGTGTAATAGTGAGTTCAGACACACTATATAAAAGGGGTTGAGAACTCATTGGGGGGGTTAGCTAATTTTTCTCAGGATAAACTTGTAAAAAATAGAGCAAAAATATGAAGTGTAAGCAAGAGCTAGAGCATGTCAGTCAGACCCGAGCCCCTAATAAAGATTTTATTTTCTTTGCCCCCGTGGACGTAGGTTGGATCCATTCCGCCGAACCATGTTAAACCATATGTTCTTATTTGTGCGTTTTCTTGTTTATCTGTCAAGTTTGATTTGGTTCCTAACTAACCAAACAAATTCACTGTTTTGGGGAGGTTTGTTCGATGAGTGATTTTTTCCGAATTACCCATGAAACGAAAAACAATCGTCAACATATAAATATCAGCTTGACAAGTAATGATGACAATCTCTTAAATAAGGACAATCATAAAAAAGGGTGCATTAATGAGTTTCATATAGTAGGGAGTGGTTGTGTCAAGCGGTAGAGCTACTACTTATAGGTTGGTTGAGGAAGAGAGCCTACGCAAAAATAACTTGGTAACGTGGCTGACATCACGAGTCGGTGTAAATAGTGAGTTCAGACACACTATATAAAAAATGTTGAGAACTCATTGTGGGGGGTTATCGAATTTTTCTCACGGATAAACTTGTAAAAAAGAGAGTAAAAAGCTGAAGTGTAAGCAAAAGCTAGAGCAGGTCAGTCAGACCCGAGCTCTTAATAAAGATTTTATTTCCTTTGCCTCCGTGGACGTAGGTTGGATCCATTCCGGCGAACCACGTTAAACCTTCCGTTATTATTTGTGTGTTTTCTTGTTTGTCTGTCAAGTTTGATTTGATTCCCAACTAACCAAACAAATTCACTGTTTTGGAGAAATTTATTCGAGTAGTGGTTTTTTCCAAATTACTCATGAAACAAAAAAACAACCGTAAACATATATATATATATATATATATATATATATATCAGCTTGACAGGTAATGATGACAATCTCTTAAATAAAGACTATCACATTACTCTCTAAATAAATATAATTAGAGGCACCCAAGCAATGAATTCTCAAGCTGAATCTCTACTCGTCTTTTATTAGAGAGATCAACTCCAAAGTCTAACTCACCCAAATTTATTTTCCAGAGTCATCAGACCAAAATTGTACTTCTGAGATAAGGATAGAAAAATAGAAAAAAAAAACTAAATATTTCACATAATACTTTTGATCGAAAAATCAATTGACCGTCAACTTGTGAATTTTCGACAAGTTTGAAGGCTTACTCGCAAGTCCACCACAAAAACTTGGGATCACTTACCACTCCACCCAAAAGTTTAAGGACTCATTTATGCGTCCTCCAAAAATTTGACTCTTCAAAAACCCACTAACTAATTCTTGCATAAACAATAAGTGTTTAAAGCAAGTAAAGTACAAGGGTTTTTCATATCATTGCAGGCATATTTGATGTGAAATTGGGATGAAAAAGCGAATCAATGTATCTCTATCATAGTTTTGAAAATCACTGGATCGGTCGATCGAATTAGAAGCAACTGTGAATCCGATTTGGTTAAATAATAAAAATCAACTTTCAAAAAAATCCGTATAAATCAGTAAAAATCGATCAAAATTGAGGAACAAGACTGGATCGGTTTAATTTTTTTAATTTTTAATATCAAAAATTAAAATATAATATTTTTTATAATTTTAATTAAATAAAATTATTTATGATGTAAGTTAATTCTGTCTATTTTTTAAAATTATTTAACCAATCAAATTAATAATTTATTAAACATTTTAAATGACTAATTCGATCACCAATTCCTTCATGAAAACTCTCATTTCTTCGAACATTTTGACAGGTGTAATTCATTCCACCCTCCCAATTCCAATTCTCTATGTCCATGAGTAAAGATGGGCTAGGCTATGTTCCAGAACACATGTTAATGTTCAATCTTGTAATTGATGAGTTTTCTCCTTCCCAGAAAGATAAGGATATGGCGGGGCCCTGTCCTTTTATTGCATCTCAATTCTCAAGAAGCAGGGAGAGTAGGTACACGTGTCTCCATATATTCGCTAGGAAAGCACCATCTTTTCTCTATCATTTGGTTTTTGAATAGCAAAAGAGAGACAGAATGTCTAGTGATGAGGCTGTGGAGGAGACAAATGGGGATTCATTTGCGAAGGTGAAGCAGAGGTTCAAGGATCCATCTCAGGTAATCCAAGTTTGTGATTTTGCTTCTTTTTTTATTTATTCAAGATTAGTGTTTTTCATGCTTTTATTGTATCTGGGTATGTTTTGTTTTGTTTAGAAAGTGATTCAAACGAAGGAGATTATGTCAAAAAGGGCTGTCCAGACAAAAGAGATATTGTCCAAACAAGCCGTTAAGATTGCTAAACAAGCCGAGGAACATGAAAGATTCATTAACAAGGTTACTGTTTCATAGCAATAGCAAGCTTTATCATTGGAGGTCTTTGAACTTGTAATTTGATTTGTATTTAGTGTCTTTTTAGGTGACACATCTTCTGGGGGTTCTCGGCTTTGGAGGTTTTTGTTTCCTATTGGGAGCAAGTGAGTGCAACTGTTTGTTTGATTGAATATGTATTAAAACCATTGCTCCTCTACACAAGTTCATTACTATTATTATTTTTAATTTACGATTCTCAGGACCCCAAGATATTCATTATGTATATTGTATGTTCTTTGTCACCTTTGTTCCTCTTCGGTGGATTTATTACCGCTTCAAGAAATTGCATTACTATCTTCTGGTAAGTTCTTGCTCTATTATTTCACATGATTTATTTATCAAAGTATGCAACTTTAGAATATAGTATCTGTTATATTTTTGAAACTTTTATTATTATTAATTTATTTTTTTTAAGGAATAGTACTGGAAATGACATTAGGATTGTTTGTCTTGATATTGGTTGTAAAAGAAGGCGTGCATTTTTCAATCTTCAGGGGTACTACAATGATGCATAGACCTAAGTACCTAAGTTGAGTTCGTTAGAAAACATGTGCTAGCCTTTTATTCCCAGTGGAAAAAGAGCTAACTTGAGTTTTATAACTTAACTCCATGGATTCCCTGTGGAGATTGGAGAAAATAGAGGATAGATATGAAAGGGATTATTTGCGCTTCAGGTATGCTAAGTATGTTGGAGTGCCAATTTTCCATTTCTTTCCCTTTAGCATTATATTCAAAGTAATGCTCAATTCCTGTTACTTCGGAAACATTTGTTGGTATGTTGAGTTGAAACCTGGAGGAACTTTCATCTGGTTGTGGCTTTCTCAAATGTTTGCGTAGGGCTTCCATATGGTCAATTTGTTTTAAGAATAAGAGAACAACTTTATATTATCTAATCTCGAGCAATTGTGTCTGCTATGTTTACTTTATTGAAGTTTCTATCAATCCACGAAAAGATGAGAAATGAGAAAAAGTGACATCTATGTTTTATTCGCCAGGATTTTTGCTATTATGCCAATACAATCTTCTTGGTTGACCTTCTTGTGTATCCAAAAAATGAGAAGCTTTTCATGGTGTGCTTCTCATTTGCAGAGGTAAGCTAAGCGTCTTATGTTGCCTCTATCCTTTCTCATGATGAAGGGTTCACCTTGTTCACTTTTTGAATAATCCTATAAATGCTTTTGTAGGGTCCATTAGCATGGGCAATAATTGTTTGGCGTTGTAGCTTGGTTTTCAATTCCGTTGACAAAATTGTTAGTGTCCTAATACATCTTTTACCTGGTGAGTTGGGTCTTCTATGTACAACTTTTGGGTGCAACTAGTTTTCTGCAACCTAAATTGAGTATGAAAATGTGATGCTGGATACATTGATTATTGTTTTTCAAAAAAACGTTTACTACTTTCAGCTAGTAAATTGAACGTTTGAACCCACTAGAAGAAGCTAAGATTGTTTTTGTTTTATAATTTTGAAATTATATTTTCATATTTCTAATGCAGTAATTTTCTTCTCAGGGTTAGTTTTTTTCACCATTCATTGGTGGAATCCAGAAACTTTGCATCCATTCATCCCGAAGGAACTTCTCAAAGAGCTTCATGGCCTTATGTGGAAGACAGATCCTACCTTTTGACTTGGCTGTTTCTGGTACCCTTAGGTGCTTACACCCTCTGGCAGGTTATCTATTTCCTTATTGTCAATGTACTACGTCGACAAAGGCTATTAAGAGATCCTGAAGTCATGACCTCTTACAGGTTCTCAACTTCCTCTAACTTTACTAATAACAGAAGATCTTTTGTACTGATACAGCTGCATTCACAGGTTTTTTTTTTTTTTTTTGGAACTTGTATGCCATATTCTATTTCATTCTAATAATGACTTGGTTTGGTAGGGAGCTATCCAAAAAGGCGCAGAAAGCTAACAATATTTGGTGGCGTTTAAGTGGTTTGCTTGGGGATCAGAATCGCATGTTTATGTTCATTGCATTGCAAGCCATATTCACTGTCGCAACCATGGCACTCACTGTGCCCATTTTCCTGTCATACAAATTGCATGTCATGTTTCAAATACTCAAGGTTTCTGCAGCTGTATGGAATGGTGGAAGCTTTCTGCTTGAAGTAATGCCTAAGCAGGTGATTCTGAAAGAGAAGAAGAAAACAGAGATACAGTTAGCACCACCTTCACAGGATGAAAACAACAATTCTGCTGAGGCGAGTTAGTTAGTCCTAAATGCTGTGATAGGTGTAATGGTTTTTCTCATGCTTTGGCAGAAAACAACTACATTCTTGTTTCTTATAAAAAGCAAATGACAATAACATTTTTGTTAAGCTGGTTCTGAAACTGATTTTGATTTATCATGTGAATTTTTACATTACTTTTGTTGTATGCTCACAATGAAACTTGTCAGCATTTGCGCAATTGCTATAGTAGGAATTAGAAACAAAGAGAGAGATTTGATTGTGGAATTGGTTACTTGTATTAGAGAGTTTGATGAATGAATATGAGAAAATTTTATTAATTGAATGAATTACTGAGAACTAAAATAATTTGAGTTCGCCACATAAGATAAAGGCTTGATTTAGAGATCCTGCAATCTGATTTCTAACAGAAAATCGAGCTATACATGCAAATTGAGTTCTACATAATCTTTAAAAGAATTAATGTTAATCGAAACCCTACTTCTATCGAATACTAAACAGACTTCTCCACGAGGTTCGGTGCACTCAACCTAGTATCCCGGTACGACTGGCATGCTTAACCAAGCATGTAAGGCCCTTTTGGATGTGGGTCTCGATATCCGGCAATTTTCAATGGTCAAATTATATATTGATACATTCTTTTCGATGAAAGAAGTCCTCTGATGGTATTTGTTCGATGATCCAATTTTCAGATTTTCCAATCATAGTCAAAAACCGAATTTCATCCTCGCGATGAGGCCTGTTGTGTCTAAAGGGAAATGAACGGAACCTCACTAGCCAGAGATGTCATCTACAGTGATCGGACGGCTACTGTGGAAGTGAATGAAGGTGATTTGGCCTGAAACTTTAGGCCGCGGTATATCTCTCCTCGTAGCTATGTTAGAGGCTCAAACTTCATGTTCAATATCTCAAATTTTCATATTTAATGTATAAAATTTCATATTACCAGATATTTAGGAATCGGTTTTTAAATTTTTTTAATCTTTTAAAATGATAGGTTTAATCTCAGCCTTTGGATTTTCATGCAAAGGTGGAGATTAAATCCAGCACTCATACCCCCCAGTAGGTATGGTAAAAAAGCCCGGGCTCGGTCCGGCCCCGTCCGGGATAAAAAAATCCGGGCCAAAGACCTGGCCGGCGGTTCGGTTCTGGTTTGGAACCGAACCGAACCGGCTGGTTTCCGGTTCCACACTTAAGTGGAACCAGAACTTTGAACCGAACCGGAACTGACCGGTTCGAACCTCTTTTTTTTTTTTATTTCGAAAATAAATTAAAATAAATTACATTAATTTAATAAATAAATAAAATTATTAAATTGAAGAGCTTGAACTTAAATTTTAAAAAATTTAAGTTGCCTACGTATCCTTCAGAAGTGAGAGGAATCAAAGCTCACGTAATTCTATTACAATTTTAAGATATTTCCCCTTTGTAAATTTATAATTTTGTAATTATCAATCATCATTATCAGTTGATCCTTCAGCTCCGGTTCCACTTGCACTTGTTGTTGCAGATGCATTATCGAACAAGTCTTCGAAATCATCGGGGGCATCTTCTTGTTATCACAGATCAACTCGAGTCCAATCATCCACACAAGCTGTTGCTTCTAGAGTGCTTGGATGTAATGAAGATCGTCTAGTTTCCAATATATTGCCTCCCAAACTGAAGGCTTGCTCAACCGCAACGGTGGAAATAGGTGCTGCCAATATCTCTTTAGTAATAATTGATCAAACATGATATATATTTTTATGTCGGTTCCACCATTCAAGGATTTTAAAATTTTTACTAACTAAACTTTCAGTAGGAAACTCGAAATTTGTAGATAAATAATTATCTTATTCGGGGTTATTAGTTGTCGTATCCCTAGCTTTTTTATTTCGTTGCAGTAACCAACGATCCTCTGCGCTAAGTCTTGTTTGAATTACCGGTTCGCTACTACTAGATTCACATAATGTTCCTAAGTTATATCTTGCAATATAATAATTAAATAACTCAATTAAATAATTTCTTAATCTCACTATTATTCTTGTAATATCAATTTCATTTAATATTCCTAAATAATCATAGTAAGCTTGTAAAACACTATTCACACCTTCTAATTTAAATCTAGGATAAAAAACAGCAGCAATAAGAAAAAGTAAAGGAATTTCTCTAAAATAATTCAACCATTTTACCTTCATAGCAGTAATGGCTTCGAACAAAACAAAATCATTAGGATCGTCACTTTCAACATGTTCATCCAGAGTACCAACAATATTCAAACTTTCAAGAAGAAATAAATGTGTTGTAGGATAATAAACACCGCTAAAAATTAAAGTAGCATCATTAAAAACTTTTAAAATATCTAAAATTTTTTCACAAATATCTCATTGACTAGGAAAAAGTGTGATATTTTGAACATGTTGAGAAAAAAAAAAAAAAACTAAATAATGCATCTTTGTATTGTAATGCTTGACATAAAAGAAAATAAGTTGAATTCCAACGTGTTGGAACATCTCTTGAAAATTTAATCGGTTTAATACCATTTATTTTACAAAACTTGGCTGATTCTCTCCTAACTTGAGAATATGACCAAATACAATTAAGTGACGTCTTAATAGGATCAATGAAATGTGATAATAATTTCAGACCATCTTGAACACATAAGTTAAGGACATGACATGTGCAACGAATATGAAAAAATCGACCCCCTAAATTTGGTTGACATAATTCTTTTAAACCATTAATGAATGCAATATTTGCAGATGCATTATCAAATCCAATTGTTCAAATTTTATCTACTAAACCATATTCATCAAAAATTACATTCATCATTCTATAAATATTTTGTGCAGTATGTTGGTCATCAAAAACTCTAAATGCAATTAGTCGTTTTTACATGGTAAATGATGCATCAATCCAGTGACAAGTCACACTCATGTATGAGTGTGTTTGCCAATGGTCACTCCAAATATCAGAACACATAGAAATACGACTTTTAATCTCTTTAAATATTTCATTTAAAATAATTTTACCATCTTTGTATAATTTAAAAATATGACGTTTTGTTGTGTTTCGAGTCATTCTACATGCAGCAAGATTTAAAGCATTATGCACGAATTAGTAAAATGAAGTTTTTCACCAAAGCTTTTCTCCTAAAATAAATTGCTTTTCTCTTCCGGCTTTTAGACGACCCAAAACCTTTTTAGTTATTTTATTATAGCCTTTAATTCAATTACGTTGAGGATTCGCTTCTCTGCCAAGTTCGCACACAACACATTTAAAGCCACAATAGTATTTTGGCACGTCCGGTGGGACCCACTAGCAGGATGCTACCAAAGACAAAAAATAATTTTGAAAAAGACATCGCCATAATTGATGTGGAAGTTGCTCCTAAAACAGTAGGGTAAGGATAAGAAATAATCCTTCCACACTTGTTGGAACAAATTGAGAGGAACCTTACTCCTCTTGAAATTCACACCGAGGAAACTCAAACTCCTGCAGAACTTGTTGTTAGAGCCTCAGGTGATGCGATTTCACCTACCAATTTTAGTACTATTGATTTAGTCTATTTTACAAATATAATAGCAAAAATGATGGAAGCGAGCACCTTATAGAGGATTGAACAATACATTTATGGGCAGACTTCTAACTCAAGAAGTGAGAGCAATGAATGACATGAAATAATTTATACGCCAATTAGGCATGAGGAACTCAGAGGACAATCCTTTAAAGGCTCTCATGAAGCACATGGCTTACCCCCATCCTTACGTTCCAAATTCGCGCCCTCTTCCTCATTTTCATCAGGAAGAAAAATATCAATATTCTCACATGAGGGAAAAAATTGGACAATTTACTAGGATTTCAACTACCATGGCTCCTCAACATTTCTTTGGGGCCACGAATCTAAACAACCATCCTGTAAATTATGATGAGGAAGCACATGCATGAATGAGTCTATGGGTAATCCTCCAATGCACATTCCTCAACATATAAATGCAAGACAGTGAAAGGTTATGCAGAAACTCTATGGACCCAAATTTCACAAGCCATGTCTTGACATTCTTGACAGAGAGAATCCATATCTTAGAGGATATATGATTCCTGATTTTTCTTTGTTTTTTGAAGAGGATCGACAATCCTCATTGGAGCACATTTCTAGATTCACCATCCAGGGTGGGGACTAGCAAATTATGATATTTTCCCTAATTTTAGGTTAAGACTTTTTCCTAGTTTTTTGACGGGAACAACTTTTAATTGGAATGTAACTCTTCCCAGGAATTCAGTATTTATCTTACAGGAAATGGAGAAGAAGTTTCACACTCAATTCTTCATAGCTGAACCAGAAGTGTGCATATCAAAATTGTCTCAAGGGACACAAAGGATTGGGGAGATGGCAAATTATTTCATAGTTAGTTTTAAGAAGATGAGGAACAAGTGAAAATTTATTTACCGGAAACTGAGTTGGTAAAGATGGCACGAAGAAGTTTGGATATAGAGTTGAGGAAGAAATTTCAAGGAATAGATTTCAAAGATTTTTATGAATTACCCCATAAAGTGGCTGAGTATGAAGAATTACTACGGGTGGAAGGGCATTAAAGGAAATCAGCCTTAGGAATTTACTGCCAGGAAGTTGATACTCATGAAATAATAATGACAGATCTCAATATTTCAGGATTATGTGTTTATCCTCTGCTGATTAAGAAGACATCATAAATATGGAAGAAATAATAAATTCCAGTACTTCCTCACAGTTTTCCATTGATGTTGCTAAGAATAAGGAGATTTTTTATTTTCTCCTGAAAGAAAAATTCCTCACTTTGCCTACTCAACAGAAAATACCTTACAGGAAAGAACTCAAAGGAAGGGACTAGTGAATGAGTATGTATATTTTTATTACATTGTTCATGTTGATGAATAAAAATTCATTGGTTATAAAAAAATTTCGGCTCTTGATTTTATTTTATTATTTTGGGAATATAAGGCCATAATGTCAATTTTTTAATTTTTTGAAAATTATTTGGATGTATTTAAATTATATAATTGTCAAATTTTTAATGTAAAAATTGGTGCCATGGTATTGAAGATAAGAGAGGAGTTGAGTGGTAATTGTTGGAAAAAATACTACTAGTAAGCATTTTGAGATATAATTTTAAGCATGATCCACTTCGTGTTAGTGGTTGGTTTTGAGTGATTCGGATACTCCTCCGTGAGTAGTTCGGAATGATATATTCATATTGTACGGGCCAAATTTGGGCCAAGGGCAATTTTGTCCTTTTACTCCAGGCCCAAGTTTCTACCTCAGAAGGAAGCCCGATGATTAAAGTGAATAGTGGCCTAGAGATTCATAAGCCCAAGCCCAAGGAGGAGCCACGTAATGCCCAGGCTCATTAATGCCACCCACAAGCCATCCGTTCCAACCTGCAAGCAGTAATGGCACTTCATTAAGTTGACTGTTACCATGTTCTAACGGGCAAATAATCAAAAGACCATCAATAAAGGCACACATGACTATACCATGGATATATAAGGAACATGATTCCAAGAAGAAGGGGGGTTCAACTTCTAGCTCTCCTATTCACAGCCTTGAAACATCCTCAAGCTCACCACACCTCCGACTGTTCGCCCTCACGGCACCATATGAAGTCCAAGGGAGTATCCAACCTTTGACTTCCCACCTTCTAATTCCTTACTTCCACTACTGACTTGAGCGTCGGAGTGCCCCCGGCACCCACCACACCGGTGGGTAGTCTACTCCAGCTCACTCTACATTTGTTTTGCAGGATCGCCAGTGCCCCCATCTCAACGAAATCTCGATTGTGGACCTCGGGTGAAAACCAGTGTCTACAATTTGGCGCCCACCGTGGGGCCCTAGCGATTCATAGCATGCAAAGATCTCTCCATCTATGATCCTTCCAAACACATCTATTCGTATAACGTCACACAACGAGCAAACGCCAGATCTCATGATCACTTAAATAGCCATCCTCCAAGAATAATTACATACATTAGGATTGTCATTTGGCCCATTTGATCCGTTCTTAATGAGAAATCCATTTGCTCCAATCAACATATATGGACCATCATTTGAACCATTCTACTCACATCATCCAGTCGACATGAGAATATCCTCATAATCCATAGCATACCCAATCAATCAAGAATTATTCTATATAATTGACGTATATTCGAGACTGCTGGGGCGGTTACCATCTACTATAGATGGCATAGATAGAATGTCATTACCTTCAAACTACGTAAGAGGATTGTCATTTCCTCCAGGTGTCATGAAAGGTTACACGAGAAAAGTGTCATCAATTCTAGACTCCACTCGACCATAGTCTCATGGACCTACATCAAGAGCAAGGCGTCTCCCTTCAATGGAATTATATTTCCTACCATTTATCCCATTTGATGAAGCAATGTGTTTTTCATGATGAGGATGTCCCAATCGATGGTACCCAAATGATGGCTTGGCATAGTCATTGTTTGGGCCAAAATTGACCCAAGGGCAAAAACGACATCTCACGACGAAGCCAAAAGCCCATCAACCGATCGAGCCCATACCTAAAGATGTTATGCATATCAACGGACACCAGTTACAAAGCTAATATAAAAGAAACAGACACATAAATATAGCCATTAAGATCGAGAGTTATGGGAAGAAGATGAGATCTTCAGTTATCTATCATGAAATATCTGAATTAAACCCTCAATAAAGTCGACTCCAACGGGCAGATTCACGGGGAGAAGCCTATAAAAGAAGAAAGGAAAGACAAGAAAAGGGGATCGAAAAGCATTAGACACCGAATATCTAGACATTTCTACGATTGACCGCCCTCACGGCCCACAAACCTAGATTAAGGTATATATCAGACCTTAATTTATTTATCTTACTTCATCACTACATAGGCTAACTTGAGCGTCGGAGTGCACACGGTCCCCACCACACCGGTGGGCAGATCACTCCTTATTCGCTTTATTTATTTTGCATGATTCAATCGCGCCTTACAGAAAGAAAATCTCGATTGTGGCCTTGATCTAAATCTGCTTCCACAATTTGGCGCCCACCGTGGGGCTCGACAATCGAATCGCGCAGAAGTAAAGCATTCAATCAGACCAATCAAGAATGGCCTCAAACAACGAACAAATGCCGGACCAATTGGCGACACAACTAGCCACACTCCAAGAACGACTCAAAGTTCTTGAAGAAGAAAATTCGACGATGCGAATTTCGAATGAAAGTTTACGGCAAAGGTTGGATCACCTGTCATCCGACCCGCAACATCACCTCCAAGGCCAGACCAGCAGTGGAGGTAACCACAGCAATCCAATTGTTCCCCCTATATCAGGCGAGCCAGAAAGCAACCAGCCTCCAGCTACTCTGCCTATGGATCAGACCCATCTAATGGCCAATTCAATCAGGAGGGAGATGGTGGAATTCAAAGAAGCAATTTTGTCAAGACTACCAGGAGTGAAACTTCCGATTAGGAAAAGCAGGGCCGGGGCAATTTCAGACACACCATTCGACGAGTCAATTGTAGCAGTTGAATTGCCGCGAAAATTCAGCCCACCAGAAATGAAGCAATATGATGGGACTACAGATCCTGATGACCATGTTATTCACTATAAATTTAAAATGATGTCAACCGGCTTATCCCCGAGCCAATGGGAAGCAGGAATGTGCAGGTGTTTTGGGGAAACTCTGGCTGGGCCAGCTTTAACATGGTTTATCAATCTCCCATGCAGATCTATTAAGTTGTATCAGGAATTGGCGGACAAGTTCGTACAACACTTTGCGAGTTCGTGCAAGCTGGAGAAGACAACAGACGACCTTAACTCAATTCAGCAAAGGAAAGGAGAGTCACTACGAAGCTACGTTGCCCGGTTTAACCGCGAACGGATAACCATTCCCGATCTCCATCACCCCACGGCGGTCGAGGCATTCAGGAATGGTCTTCTTTATGATAGTTGTCTTTATAAGAAATTGACAAAATTCAGATGCTGCACGATGGACCAGGTAATGGCAAAAGCTCAAGTAGAGATCAGGTGGGAAGAGGATAAAAGGAATAAGAAAAAAGTAGATGAAACCAATTCACGAGTAGACCGGAGGCATACTACTTTCAGACGACCCAGGTCAGATTTCCCCTCCTCAGCTGAAAGAAGGAACCTACATAGGGATGAATGGCGACCACACAACTGGAATTCGGACACACGACGAAGACCGTATAAAGATCGGGAGGATCTACCTGCAAGCAAGCCTCGACTTCCGGACTACAATTTCACGATTTCTCCCGGAGAATTGGTTTCGGTACTCAAGAAGTTGGGAAATGAGGTAAAATGGCATCCACGATCCAGGGATAGTTCGTCAAAAAAAGACACTAAGAAGTTGTGTGAGTTCCACAGGGACTACGGTCACACGACCGCCGAATGCGTAGCATTGAGACTAGAAGTGTTGGAATTATTGAATAAAGGATTTTTGGATAGTATGTTTGTAGGTTCACTAGTGCTTGGAAATTCACTCGACTCACCTATAGCAGGTAACGACCTCAGCGGAATGGCTTCGGTAGGAACCTCACGGGGAGACACAGCCAAGGTAACCACACCACTCTCGATCAACCTATCGTACGACCAATCTTGACGTGTTACGTCCTCCTCCGTTTCGTTTGACGACTCGACGTAACTGTCAATTTTTACACCTAAGCTGCCTAAAGACTCCCCACTCGACATTCTCCAGACGACAAGCATGTAAACAAATTAACCCCCTAAAATCCTACTTCCAAAAGATCAAATCTAGTAAACAACTTTGAAAACTAGATCACACAAACCCAAGGATCAAACAACAAAATCACCAAGAACAACTTGAATCTACACTATGAATGCTATAGGAAAATGAAGAACAAGAAGAAGTTTTGAAGAATACCTTAGGAAAACGCTTGAGAGCTTTCCTTACTCGACTTCCAAATGAGGAGAAATGAGACTCCTCCAACATATTTATACACACCCGAGAAATTTGGCGCCAATATTCCCGCCAAAAACTCCTCGTAAAACGTGCTAGGGTTTGCAGCTAATCAACCTTAATAGACTAGGTATAAAAAACAGAGCGTTGGACGTCAACAGGAGATATCCCCCCAGATTAATTTCTGTCGAGTAAGATGAAATTTGCTACTCATTCTTCTCATACGACAATGTCGAGTGAAAATCGCCCCTGAATCACTTCCTGGTTCAGTCGACAGGGGACATCCCCCAGATTGACTCATGACGAGTCAGTTAAAATTTGCTACTCACTCTTCTCATACGACAATGTCGAGTGAAAATCGCCCCTGAATCACTTCCTGGTTCAGTCGACAGGGGACATCCCCCAGATGGACTCATGACGAGTAGTTAAAATTTGCTACTCACTCTCTCATACGACAATGTCGAGTGAAAATCGCCCCTGAATCACTTCCTGGTTCAGTCGACAGGGGACATCCCCTAGATGGACTCATGACGAGTCAGTTAAAATTTGCTACTCACTCTTCTCATACGACAATGTCGAGTGAAAATCGCCCCTGAATCACTTCCTGGTTCAGTCGACAGGGGACATCCCCCAGATGGACTCATGACGAGTCAGTTAAAATTTGCTACTCACTCTTCTCATACGACAATGTCGAGTGAAAATCGCCCCTGAATCACTTCCTGGTTCAGTCGACAGGGGACATCCCCCAGATGGACTCATGACGAGTCAGTTAAAATTTGCTACTCACTCTTCTCATACGACAATGTCGAGTAAAAATCGCCCATGAACCACTTCCTGGTTCAGTCGACAGGGGACATCCCCCAGATTGACTCATGACGAGTCAGTTAAAATTTGCTACTCACCCTTCTCATACGACAATGTCGAGTGAAAATCGCCCCTGAACCACTTCCTGGTTCAGTCGACAAGGGACATCCCCCAGATTGACTCATGACGAGTCAGGTGAAATTTGCTACTCACTCTTCTCATACGACAATGTCGAGTGAAAATCGCCCCTGAACCACTTCCTGGTTCAGTCGACAGGGGACATCCCCCAGATTGACTCATGACGAGTCAGATGAAATTGCTACTCACTCTTCATACGACAATGTCGAGTGAAAATCGCCCCTGAATCACTTCCTGGTTCAGTCGACAGGGGACATCCCCCAGATGGACTCATGACGAGTCAGTTAAAATTTGCTACTCACTCTTCTCATACGACAATGTCGAGTGAAAATCGCCCCTGAATCACTTCCTGGTTCAGTCGACAGGGGACATCCCCCAGATGGACTCATGACGAGTCAGTTAAAATTGCTACTCACTCTTCTCATACGACAATGTCGAGTAAAAATCGCCCCTGAACCACTTCCTGGTTCAGTCGACAGGGGACATCCCCCAGATTGACTCATGACGAGTCAGTTAAAATTTGCTACTCACCCTTCTCATACGACAATGTCGAGTGAAAATCGCCCCTGAACCACTTCCTGGTTCAGTCGACAGGGGACATCCCCCAGATTGACTCATGACGAGTCAGATGAAATTTGCTACTCACTCTTCTCATACGACAATGTCGAGTGAAAATCGCCCCTGAACCACTTCCTGGTTCAGTCGACAGGGGACATCCCCCAGATTGACTCATGACGAGTCAGATGAAATTTGCTACTCACTCTTCTCATACGACAATGTCGAGTGAAAATCGCCCCTGAACAATTTCTCGGTTCAGTCGACAGGGGACATCCCCCCAGTTCGATTCATGTAGAGTCAAAAGTTGAAGTCTTACGGACTAAGCCAACAGGACATACCCGTTTAACTCACGTCGAGTCAAATATAGGCACTGATATCCACTCTTCATACGACCAAGTCGGGTAAAAGCCTGAGGGGTCATCCCCATAGAATTTGTGTCAATTCCAGATCAGAACATGATAACCACATCTCATACGAGTGTGTCAAATAAAGCTCCTCCCAAATATACAGTTTGGTCAACCAGAAACCCCCATCTTCCTCGACAGAACGAAGGGCATTCCCAATTCACACGACATATTAAAAAGTGGATTCAATCATGCTTAATATGGATTTGGGGTTTATCCCAACCAAGGATAAACCCATGGCATTTCATTTGCACTCTGCGACACCCAAATCAAATTTATTCCTAAATCACCGTGGTACAGACGTATAAAGCTACTCATAAAGATTCATACGACGTGACAGATACTCTTCAAGCCTAGGACTACCAGACTTGGAGAGTAGGGGACAAACTGTTTGGGCCAAAATTGACCCAAGGGCAAAAACGACATCTCACGACGAAGCCAAAAGCCCATCAACCGATCGAGCCCATACCTAAAGATGTTATGCATATCAACGGACACCAGTTACAAAGCTAATATAAAAGAAACAGACACATAAATATAGCCATTAAGATCGAGAGTTATGGGAAGAAGATGAGATCTTCAGTTATCTATCATGAAATATCTGAATTAAACCCTCAATAAAGTAGACTCCAACGGGCAGATTCACGGGGAGAAGCCTAAAAAGAAGAAAGGAAAGACAAGAAAAGGGGATCGAAAAGCATTAGACACCGAATATCTAGACATTTCTACGATTGACCGCCCTCACGGCCCACAAACCTAGATTAAGGTATATATCAGACCTTAATTTATTTATCTTACTTCATCACTACATAGGCTAACTTGAGCGTCGGAGTGCACACGGTCCCCACCACACCGGTGGGCAGATCACTCCTTATTCGCTTTATTTATTTTGCAGGATTCAATCGCGCCTTACAGAAAGAAAATCTCGATTGTGGCCTTGATCTAAATCTGCTTCCACAGTCATCATGGTCAACATTACCAGGTATGTCTTGCGCTTTTTAATAATGTCCCAGTCGATATTAGAAAGGAATGTGACTTATAATTGGTGTCATAGTTTGTGACTTGTTACGAATGTCCCAGTCGATACTATACCATATAACTTGATAATTATTATGGGTGCCCTAGTCGACATTAATATGTGACTTGGGGCTTGTGGCAGTTATCTTAGTAGGTATTACGGTTCATAATATGAGACTTACTATGGGTGTCCCAATAGACACTACAATTTACAACCATATAACTGTTACAATTAGGCACAACCAACGTTTACAATATCTAACATAGTTAGAGATGTCTCACTCGACATTAATGTACTGTTGAAGATGTCCAAATTGATATTACCATATATACCTTGTTACTTGCTAAAGATTCCACTCGACACTCCACTTATGTGATTTGACACATGTTTAAGATCATATTCAACATGAGATGGAAGAAGTTCTAGCTAGTCTGAGACACCACTCAACACTAGGAGGAATAGCTCTTATCTAGAGGCAAAGGTTTCAATCGGCACGACATGAATGTATGATTAGCGAATGGATGAAGATCCATTCGACCCAAAGATTCATCACGTGGTGAGTGTCTCACTCGACACTGTGAAGATGTAGAGTCGGCTTAAAGAAGATACTCCACTTGGAGAAAGATCTCTGCCTCGTGACCATGCGCAGCTCACTAAAAGACCGTCCATCATGAAACATCCATGTTGTCCCAACATACGGACCGGAAACCCATTCCATTATAATACCTATCCCTAAGCTCACGCCACAATAAATTGAAACAAACAGCAAAGCCCAACAAAACAACCGGGCAGGTTGGCAGAAAAAGAGAAAACCCCAAACATGCAGTCAATTAGAAAAACCAGCCCTCCACGAAATGAAACTGGTCGTCCAATTACCATGGCAGGCCACGAAAAAGCCCATTTGTTCAGTTAACTGAACCCACATGCCAATCCACGAAGCCCATGAAACGGCGCATATGGAAGCCCCAATAAGCGTCCAGACTGATCCAATAGCCAACAAACTTTCACCCATAATACAACCAAGTGAGTCAACTTTAGAACTACAATGAGTCCCACATCGCCTAGGAAGGTGACTTTGGAACCCTCCAATAATTCCCACGCACAACAACTCATCCACCATGTGAGATTGCCTTTACAAGGCCCAAACTAGATACGCTATTGTTCATGGCTGGACTGAATAAAGACTGCTACATTGCTCAAGTGAAGCTGGAGATGATTCGCTGAAATCGAGTCAGCGCATGGGTGCAAAATTAATGTATGCCAAGAAGGAGTATGAGATTTGCATTTTCTCAGTTCTGTCTACTCGGTTTTGGAGAAGCAGATTGAAGTCAATCCAGTCATTACCCCAAGATGAAAGTCAACCAAATCTCCAAAGGCCGAAGCTTTCATGCTCAGCCCAAAAGAGAACAGCCCAAAAACGAGCCCGCGCACGTGGAATCTCATGAAGCAAATATTTTTTTTTGCCCATTTGTTCCTCTAACACGCGAAAACAACCCACACAGCTTAATTGCAATATTTATGTGATGGCCCAACCTGCGTCAATTTGTGTCATCCCACATGCATAAGCCCTGAATTATGATGTCAGCCCAACCGACTTCCTTCATGCAAACACTAAGAAATGGTGGGCCCGAAAATTCCAGCCACACGGCCCAGAGTGCGTGATCGCCTGAAAGCCCACAGCAGTCCATTCGCCAAAACAGTGTGTAAATTAAAAAAGAAGGCCATTTGGTTGCTTTGGAAGCAAAACTAAACCTGTAGCCCATTGTCCCACATCGATTGTGGTGAGAGAGGCACCCTGAGACTGATAACAAAACAGAATCCACATCACTGCCCAAGCTGCGCTATCATGGCGACCTTGGAATTGACCTCAGTGGCTGTGAAACTGTTACACTACCGTGCTGTAAATTTACGAACTGCAAGTATGAATGTCTCGAGTGACCATGTACACCCAACGCCCTTACACGATGCTGTAACGATGCCGTCATCGTAATTTGGACCATTTCTCCTTATTTCTCGATTAATAAAATATAATTAATACGAAGCAAACAGAATTTAAGCACTTTGCTAAACGACACATCGTCTGATGGTTAATACTACTTTACGACATATGGTGCCTCAACTCGACAACTGCAGACAACCAAGATTGAGACTAAAGACTTGGCAACTTTCGCCATAAGAGGTCTCTCTTTACCAAACGACAAGATCTCATTCGACATGGAAAGTATGAAGGCTTTTAATTTAGGAAAGGATGACACCTTGAACTCAGCCACGAAGTGGAACCCATCCTCTGACCTTGCTACCAATGTCGAGTGCCATGTATGAGTCGTTAGCTCACATACAAATGGAATCAGCTCACTACCTACAAACTTACATCAAGGAGAATTGAGCGTATGGGATAAAGCAAACAGATAACGACAAATGTCAGGGCAATTCAACTTTCACATGCATCCATGCTAAATAAACACACCAAGCCAAACACTAGAATAATGATGCATGTGAGCATATCTGGTAACATACAAAGTGACAACAGCAAGAGTATTACTATCAAAATAATGAAACAAACATACGACATGGATTCGTACGCACCATGGACTGTGTATACCACATAGATTCATTATGTCGAGTCAAATGAAGTCATGGACTTCCTATAGTCCATACGACAATGTCGTGTGAAATAACTCATGAACCTTCATCTGGTTCAGTCGACCGGGGAGATCCCCCATAGACTCATGTCGAGTCAAATAAAGACATGGACTTCCTACAGTCCATACGACAGTGTCGTATGAAATAACTCCTGAACCTTCATCCGGTTCAGTCGACCGGGGACATCCCTCATAAACTCATGTCAAGTCAAGTTGAAGACATGGATTACACATGTCGTATGAATTATACCTTACTGGACTCATCAAGTCCAGTCGACCGGGGACATCCCCCATAGACTCATGTCGAGTCAAAGTTGTAGACATGGATTACACATGTCGTATGACTTATATCTTCCTGGACTCATCAAGTCCAGTCGACCGGGGACATCCCTCATAGACTCATGTCGAGTCAAAGTTATAGACATGAATTACACATGTCGTATGACTTATATCGTCCTGGACTCATCAAGTCAAGTCGACCGGGGACATCCCCCATGGACTCATCTCGATTCAAGTTGTAGACATGAATTACACATGTCGTATGACTTATATCGTCCTGGACTCATCAAGTCCAGTCGACCGGGGACATCCCCCATGGACTCATCTCGTGTCAAGTTGTAGACATGAATTACACATGTCGTATGACTTATATCATCCTGGACTCATCAAGTCCAGTCGACCGGGGACATCCCCCATGGACTCATCTCGAGTCAAGTTGTAGACATGGGTTACACATGTCAAGTGAATTATATCCTGAATCTTCATCTAGATCAGTCGACCGGGAACACCCCCCATTGACTCATGTCGAGTCAAGTTGTAGACATGGATTAACACATGTCGTATGACTTATATCCTCTTGGACTCATCAAGTCCAGTCAACTGGGGACAACCCCCATAGATTCATTTCGAATCAAGGCATACGTCGTATGACCGAGGTACTGACTTTCATCTGGTTCAATCAATTGGGCACTTCCCCAATGGCTCTAGTAGAGTCGATTTCATTATCCCGACCATCATCTGGCTCGGACAACTGGGTACTTCCCCAATGGCTCTTGTAGACTCAAGTTGACAACTTGAAATTCGTTTGATTCAATTAAATAGGCAGCATCAAACGATCGAGTACGCCTACATACCATGACCTCATCCCAAGCGACACAAGCATCAAGTACTCTCCAAGCCAATGACTCTTTGACTTAGAGAGTAGGGGACAAACTGTACGGGCCAAATTTGGGCCAAGGGAAATTTTGTCCTTTTACTCCAGGCCCAAGTTTCTACCTCAGAAGGAAGCCCAATGATTAAAGTGAATAGTGGCCTAGAGATTCATAAGCCCAAGCCCAAGGAAGAGCCACTTAACGCCCAGGCTCATTAATGCCACCCACAAGCCATCCGTTCCAACCTGCAAGCAGTAATGGCACTTCATTAAGTTGATTGTTACCATGTTCTAACGGGCAAATAATCAAAAGACCATCAATAAAGGCACACATGACTATACCATGGATATATAAGGAACATGATTCCAAGAAGAAGGGGGTTCAACTTCTAGCTCCCTATTCACTCACACACAGCCTTGAACATCCTCAAGCTCACCACACCTCCGACTGTTCGCCCTCACGGCACCATATGAAGTCCAAGGGAGTATCCAATCTTTGACTTCCCACCTTCTAATTCCTTACTTCCACTACTGACTTGAGCGTCGGAGTGCCCCCGGCACCCACCACAACCAGGGATGGTAGTCTACTCCCGCTCACTCTACATTTGTTTTGCAGATCGCCAGTGCCCCCATCTCAACGAAATCTCGATTGTGGACCTCGGGTGAAAACCAGTGTCTACACATATGCTTAAAATGGTGCTTGGGTGAATGAGAATTTGTTGCTCAAAATTCACCCATTGGTGTTGGAAAGTAAAGAGAAGTAAGCTTGTCCCACATAGGAAAGCTAATAGAGAGAAATTGTGCTTATATATGATTACTCATATGTAGATGGGTAAGTGTTATAAGGATATAGGCTCTCTCTACGTGCGTGCAGAGGGGGGGTGCAAATCAAAATCCAAACAGGCTTGGCTTGTGTGCACCCGCTTCCTGCGTACACGAATGCCGGACCAAATTGTGCGGGCCCGGCCCAGCCAATTTTTGCAAGTCCATTTATTTTTCCAAGCCTTTTGAAGTTCCATAACAGTTGAATTAATGATATTAATTAACTTGGTGGTTACAAGCAAATAGAAGGTCTCACATTCATGTTTGGCGTGTTTAATTCCTTTTTTAAGTGAGCAGGGCAGTGATTTCGTTTATAGAGAATAGACATAATACACACAAACACTTGGTACTTTGTTTCGGTTTTCTTAGTTTGGGAAGAGTTCAAACACTTTAGTGGTTCGTTAGATACGGGTTTGGTGGTGCCCTTACTCGTTCGTTTTCCGTTGCATCATGGGAAACAAACGTCTCACGTTCTACTGCACCATCGGTAGGGGACGAATTTGTTTTAAGAAGATTGTTCACATCGGCAAGCCTCGGAATAGTGAAGCAGTGGTTCGGTTCGGTTCCTATCAGAATTAGAGGCTTTCAGAGGTTCGATCAGGGACTTCATCGCTTTCAGAGGTTCGGTCAGGGGTGGGCTTGATCAGAGTCAGAGAGCTTCATTAGAGTCAACCGTAAGTTCAGAGGCAGACACATCACTGGGTTCCTCATCAGCCTTAATTTCAAGGTCTGACGCTAGACGTATCCGCCAGACGTTCTTTACACCAGGGTCTGATTCACTCATGGGTCCGAATCACTCTGTTGGGTCTGCTTCAAAGTCTGCTCAGTGGGTCTGCTCATCAGGGTCAGAGTCTACTCTACAGGGTCTAATTCAGTAGTCAGAGGCAGATTCAGATTTTCCCAATTGCCATAAATTTTTGTATTTTGTATCTATAGGCTTAAAACAAAATTTGTTCTGTGGATATAGAAATCAGTCCAAACACAGTTGATCCGAACATGACAGCCTCTTTGGCTGGCCAAAATGTTCCAGCCTCTAGGCTTAATGTGGCAGCCTTTGTGGTTGGCCAAAGTTTTGTGGCAGCCTCTGTGGCTGGCCAAGGTGTTGCTGCATCTGTGGCTAGATAACCTTTTGAAAATGTGAGCCATGTCAATCATACTGCGGAAAAACCTGAAAAATTCAGTGGTCAGAATTTCAAACGGTGGCAACAGAAAATGTTTTTCTACTTGACCACATTGAACATTGCGAGGTTCCTAAAGGAAGATGCTCATGTACCCAAAGAGGGTGAGATTGATATTCAAGTGATTAGTACCATCGATGCTTGGAAACATTCTGAATTCCTATGTCGGAATTATGTGCTGAATGGGCTAAGTGATTCATTGTACAGTGTGTACGCCGGAATGAAAACAGCTAAAGGGCTTTGGGAATCATTAGATCGAAAATACAAAACTGAAGACGCTGGTACTAAGAAAATTGTCGTAGGCCGCTTCCTAGATTTTAAGATGGTTGATTCCAAAACTGTATTAAGCCAAGTACAAGAACTGCAGATTATTCTTGCAGAAATTCATGCTGAGGGGATGGTTTTAAGTGAAACCTTCCAAGTAGCCTCCATAATTGAGAAACTACCACCTGGTTGGAAAGATTTCAAGAATTATCTAAAGCATAAGCGAAAAGAAATGAGCATTGAAGACTTGGTTCTTAAGCTTAGAATTAAGGAAGATAACAGAGTATCTGACAAGAGAGGGACAACTCATGAGGCCAAAGCAAATGTTGTTGAACATGGCCAAAAGAACAAGAACCTCAAGAACAAAAGGTTAAATATGGGCCCTAAAGGAGCAGTTTCCAAAAAATCCAAATTTCAAGGAAGGTGCTTCAACTGTGACAAAATGGGTCACAAGTCTTCTGAGTGCAGACTGCCGAAGAAGAAAAAAAATCAAAAGGCTAATGTGATGGAAAACATGTCTCAAGATGTTTCAGACATTAACCTTTCTGTTGTGGTTTCTGAGGTGAATCTAGTGGGTTCTAACCCAAGAGAGTGGTGGATTGATACTGGTGTCACTCGACATGTGTGCTTGGACAAGAGCATGTTTTCTTCATTTGAGTCTACTGGTAATGGGGAAAAATATACATGGGAAATTTAGCAACATCTGAGATTGAAGGTCAAGGCAAGGTGATTCTGAAGATGACCTCTGGGAAAGAGTTGACTTTGAAAAACGTTTTGTATGAACCAGAAATACGAAAGAATCTTGTGTCTGGATCACTTCTGAACAAGCATGAATTCCGGATGGTGTTCGAGTCTGATAAAGTAGTTTTGACTAAAAATGGGATGTATGTGGGAAAATGGTATGTAACTGATGGGCTCTTTAAGCTCAATATAATGGTTGTTAAACCCAAGAATATCAATAAAGCTAGTTTTTCTGCTTATATTGTTGAGTACTCTAATCTATGGCATGGAAGATTAGGACATGTTAATTTTAATTCATTGCGGAAATTAATTAACATGAATCACATTCTCAATTTTAAAATTGATAACAAACATAAGTGTGATACTTGTGTTGAGGCAAAACTAACTAGATCATCATTTCGTAGTGTTGAAAGAAACTCTGAACCACTTGATCTAATTCATACCGATGTATGTGATTTTAATTCAATACATTCAAGAGGCGGTAATAAATATTTTATTACCTTTATTGATGATTGCACGAGATTTTACTATATGTATTTGATGAAAAACAAGGACGAAGCTATAAAGAAATCTGTTCTCTATAAGAATGAAGTTGAGAACCAACTGAATAAAAGAATTAATGAGTTAAGAAGTGATCGTGGGGTGAGTATGTTTTTCCTTTTAAATCACTTTGCGAGCAAAATGGAATCATACATCAAACCACAGCTCCTTATTCACATCAATCCAATGGGATTGCAGAACAGAAGAATCGTACCTTGAAAGAGATGATGAACGCTATGTTAATCAGCTCGGGCTTACCTCAGAATATGTGGGGAGAAGCTGTTTTATCAGCTAATTACCTTTTAAATAAGGTATCACGGAAAGAAGCAGGAAAAACTCCTTATGAAATGTGGAAAGGAAGAGTACCTTCCTATAAATTTCTACGAGTGTGGAGGTGTCTTGCCAAAGTAGTCATTCCTCCACCTAAAAAGGTGAAGATAGGACCAAAAACTGTTGATTGTATTTCCATAGGATATGCACATAACAGTAATGCTTATTGATTTCTTGTGCATGAGTCTAATATACAAGATATTCATAAAAATACGATAATGGAGTCGAGTAATGCTTCCTTTTTCGAATACGTTTTTCCTTGTAAAACTAATTCGAATTCGAGTGTGCATAAACGGGCACATGAGACTATCATTGAAGATATTCAAGACCAAGAACACATAAATGTTCCAGAGGATCAACAAGATGTTGAACTTAAACCAAGACGTAGCAAAAGAGCTAGAACGGAAAAATCATTTGGTCCAGATTTTTGACATTTTTGTTAGAACATGATCCTCAAAGCTATAACGAAGCTGTAAGGTCAGCTGATGGTGCTTTGTGGAAAGATGCCATCAATAGTGAAATCGAATCCATCTTACAAAATCACACCTGGGAGTTAGTGGATCTTCCTCCAGGATGTAAACCTTTAAGGTCCAATGGATTTTCAAGAAGAAAATGAAGGCAGATGGATCAATTGACAAGTACAAAGCAAGACTTGTAATTAAAGGTTACAAACAACGTGAATGTCTTGATTACTTTGATACTTACTTTCCTATAACGAGGATAAATTCCATAAGGATAATAGTAGCGATTGCAGCTTTGCGCAATCTTGATGTACATCAGATGGATGTGAAAACAGCCTTTCTAAATGGAGATTTAGATGAAGAAATCTACATGGAACAACCTGAAGGCTTTATAGCTCTAGGACAAGAAAAGAAAGTCTGCAAGTTAGTAAAATCCTTGTATGGATTGAAACAAGCTTCGAAACAGTGGCATAAAAAGTTTGATGACACCATGTTGGCAAATGGTTTCAAAATCAATGAATGAAATAAATGTATTTATGTCAGATAGACAGAAATTGGCTATGTCATTTTATGTCTCTACGTTGATGACATATTGATTGTCATGAGTGATGTTAAAATGGTAAAATCCACCAAGAATATGCTGAAATCTAAGTTTGACATGAAAGACATGGGCCTAGCAGATGTCATTCTGGGAATAAAGATCTCGAGAAGTCCAGATGGACTTATTCTTGATCAGTCGCACTATGTGGATAAAATTCTTGGTAAATTCAACAATGATGATTCTGCTGTGGCTAGAACTCCTTTAGATGTGAGTCTACATCTATCAATGAATATGGAAGATGGTATATCTCAAGTAGAATACTCTAGAGTGATCGGGAGTTTGATGTATTTATCGAGTTGTACAAGGTCTGATATAGCCTGTACAGTAAATAAGCTCAGCAGATATACGAGTAATCCAGGGGTTGATCACTGGAAAACAATAGTAAGAATACTCAGGTATTTACGTTTTACTCGTAATTATGGGTTGCACTATCATAGATATCCAGTCGTTCGAAGGATACAATGATGCAAACTGGATATCTGATATGAAAGACTCAAAGTCTACCAGTGGCTATGTGTTTACACTAGCAGGTGCAGCTATATCATGGAAGTCCTCCAAACAGACTGTGATAGCCAGATCTACAATGGAATCAGAATTCATTGCATTAGATAAGTGTGTTGAAGAAGCAGAATGACTGCGAAATTTTCTAGAGGATATTCCAAGATGGCTTAAGCCAGTGCCAGCAATTTGCATTCATTGCGATAGTCAATCTGTAATTGGAAGGGCACATAACAATATGTATAATGGTAAGTCTAGAAATATTCGTCGTAGACACAATACCATTAGACAATTACTCTCTACTGGAGTTATTTCGATTGACTATGTAAAGTCAAAGGATAACATTGCAGATCCGCTAACCAAAGGGTTAAACAGAGAGTTAGTTGTGAAATCATTGAGGGGAATGGGACTAAATCCCATTAGATAAATGTTTTTTACGAAGGAAAACCCAACCTTTTTTTAGAGATCCCAAGATCTAGGTTCAATGGGACAACCTACTCGTAAAAGACATAATTGGTTCACTGTGGGGGGGGGGGGGGGTTACCCTCTAGTCTATTCCTATGGTGAAATGAAACAGTGATGCTCGTATGGATAGAGGTTAAGCAAAGGCTTTTAATGATTTTTATGCGTCGGGAATCCGAGCAGAATATTACGAGATATTCTTAAATAAGAAATCACTTATGTGAGAGAGAAGTGGGGCCGCTTCAAAGGGAATTGTACGAGGCTCAATTATTAGAGACTTTTGCAGAACCAGGTTGATGTTCATGGCCAAAATGAACATAATAATGAGAACTCAGATGTGTTAGGTAAAATATA
Organism: Zanthoxylum bungeanum; assembly: GCA_019454045.1. Lineage (NCBI taxonomy): Eukaryota > Viridiplantae > Streptophyta > Magnoliopsida > Sapindales > Rutaceae > Zanthoxylum > Zanthoxylum bungeanum. Next base: position 22,186 of record SKCR01048811.1, on the reverse strand, counting down.
TGTGTGATATATGTTCTCCATTTACATGAACGGCAGTACAGTTCAATGACATCGTGTCCACTGTTAGCTAGTAAATGAGATATATTTTCACAAGGGAAGGTTCAACGGCTTAGGCCTACCTATCCTATGCATGTATTGAACCGTTGAATTCTTCAAGGTCAAAATAAAATGTTTTATAAAATAAATTTATTTGATGTTTTTTCGCCAATTTCTTTCATGTGGGGGATTGTTGGAAAAAATGCTCATAGTAAGCATTTTGAGGTACAATTTTAAGCATGATCCACTTCGTGTTAGTGGTTGGTTTTGACTGATTCGGATACTCCTCCGTGATTAGTTTGGAATGGTATATTCATATGCTTAAAATTGTGCTTGGGTGAATGAGAATTTGTTGCTCAAAGTTCACCTATTGGTGTTGGAAAATAAATAGAAGTTAGTTTGTCCCAGATGGGAAAGCTAATAGAGAGAAATTGTGTTTATATATGATTACTCATATGTAGATGGGTAAGTGTTATAAGGATAGAGGCTCTCTCTACATGCGCGCGCAGTGGAGGTGCAAATTAAAATCCAAACAGGCTTGGCTCGTGTGCACCCGCGCGTCCTGCGTACACGAATGTCGGACCAAATTGTGCGGGCTCGGCCCGGCCAATTTTTGAAAGTCCCTTTATTTTTCCAAGCCTTTTGAAGTTCCATAACAGTTGAATTAATGATATTAATTAACTTGGTGGTTACAAGCAAATAGAAGGTCTCACATTCATGTTTGGCGTGTTTAATTCCTTTTTTAAGTGAGCAGGGCAGTGATTTCGTTTATAGAGAATAGACATAATACACACAAACACTTGGTACTTTGTTTCAGTTTTCTTAGTTTGGGAAGAGTTCAAACACTTTAGTGGTTCGTTGGATACGGGTTTGGTGGTGCCCTTACTCGTTCGTTTTCTGTTGCATCCTGGGAAACAAACGTCTCATGTTTTACTGCATCATCGGTAGGGGACGAATTTGTTTTAAGGAGATTGTTGACATCAGCAAGCCTCGGAATAATGAAGCAGTGGTTCGGTTCGGTTCCTATCAGAATCAGGGGCTTTCAGAGGTTCGGTCAGGGACTTCATCACTTTCAAAGGTTCGGTCAGGGATGGGCTTGATTAGAGTCAGACAGCTTCATCACAGAGTCAACCATAAGTTCAGAGGCAGACACATCACCGGGTTCCTCATCAGCCTTAATTTCAAGGTCTGACGCTAGACGTACTTTGCACCAGGGTCTGATTCGCTCGTGGGTCTGAATCACTCCGATGGGTCTGCTTCAGAGTCTGCTCAGTGGGTCTGCTCTTCAGGGTCAGAGTCTGCTCTACAGGGTCTGATTCAGTAGTCAGAGGCAGATTCAGATTTTCCCAATTACCAATAAATTTTTGTATTTTGTATCCACAGTAATTGAACAATGTTTGATAGGTGTAGGGATTTTCGCACGAACTCATCACGAGAAATTACTTTGCACGGTGAAAACGTATTTCGGCCTCAGGATCGAACTTGGAATTTTTTCTTCTCTTACTGCTACAGTAACTCGCGGACTGGTCAAGATTTTTTTTTAGTTTTCCAGTTTTGTGAACAGTAATGATCTTGCTCTTCACGTTACAGTATTTCAGTTCTGTTCACTGCTACAGTACCAAAAAAAATTCCTCTCTTATTGCTGATTTTTGGGTAGCAACTCATGATATTTTTTTGCCTCCAAAAGAGTCTCAAATCACTCCCGAATCAGCCCTCCATATTGCCGTAAATTTGCTTCAAAAACCGACAATACAACAGCCTCGAAACACACTAAAACCGTGAGTTGCAGTGACGAAATTGGCTCACTGTCAAAACCAAATTCACATGCTGTCCAAACATTCAAAAACAAATTGCAATTGCTTTGACTTAATGGCTGCAATTGATTGCCGCGTAGTGCACCATTGAAAATCAAATGCAAACTTTGACTCAATGTGCAGTGTGCTTCAAAATTAAATGCAATTGCCTTGAATTAGATTCACAATGACCGAATTCAAAAGCCCTCTATTGATGTCGTGAGATGATGCGAAGGAATTGGTCTATCATTTGATCTTCCGTACAATGTGCTTTGAAATCAAATACAATTGCTTTGACTCAATGCGCAGTATGCTTCAAAATCAAATGGAATTGCTTTGAATTTGATTCACAATGACCGAATTCAAATGCCCTCTATTGATGCCGTGAGATTATGTGAAGGAATCGATCTACCACTTGGCCTTCCATACAATGACTCACCACTAAAAATTTGTGAGGGTGGCCTCTTGAATCACTGCAGAGAATTTTATCTAAAGTTCTCTCTTTTTCACTTTTGCCTTTTGCTTTTTTTTTTTTTTTTTTTTTTTTTTATTTTTAATCTCTTTAGAAAATGTGATTAGGATTAGAATAATGTAAGGAACATTTCCTTTATAAAGGTAGTGTTGGGGTTTTGGCGCGGGCGCAATGGAAGCTTGCGGTTCGGGTGAAATCGTAATTTTAAAACTTTTTAAATTACCGAATAAATTATTCAATATCCAAAATGAATAATTCATTCATATTTCACCTAAACATATTTATTCGATATCAAATAACGACATAAATAATTAAGAAACATCGCGAAATTTTTACGAAAACGTTTTCCGCAAAATGACATAGATTTGACCGAACCGACTGATGAGCGGAAAATATATCAATATTTACCGCCCCTTTAACTTAATATTTGGTTTAGTTTCTCTCGGGTTTGATGAACGTTTTGATGTGTTTTAGTTATTTTGCAGATAAAATAATATCGGATCTCAATGAAATCATTTAGGACGAAATATGGGTCAAATAAGGGCAATTATTGGACTTGATATTTTAATTTTGGAGATTGGAAACTTGAAATGACGTTTTTGACGAAGTGCAGTTTTGGAAATTCCAGTTTTGCGCATCTGTCGTATTTTGGGCATAACGTTTTACTCTGATATCGGATTGAGCTGATTCAAGTTCCAGATTAAAGAAGACTCAAAGATCTACAGCTTTTAAAGACAAAATAATTTCGAATTCTGACGATTTCATGCCCGAAATTGATGAACCATCCAGAAGTGTGTTGTGTGTAATTATTAAAGTCACTTTCAATCATTTTCAAAGCAAAAAAAAAATAAATTAATAAATAAATAATAAAAATTATCAAATCATCACCAAATATGATAAGAGATTAGTGGAGCAATTAATAATGGATTTGGTGGAGCAATTAGTGGAGCAATTAATAATTGATTTGGTGGATGATTTGATGGAGGCAAAATTTTGCCTATAAATACCAAGTCATTTCATTTGTAAAATTCATACTTTCTTCTAAGGAATTCCTTAAGAATACTAAGAAGATTGTGTCTTGTTTATTTTTATTACTGCTTTCAGTAATTAATTTCTGCTTTCGCACTTTCTTTTCTTTACTTTTCAGTTTTAACTTTCCGCAATTTACTTTTACGCACAGTACTTTTCTTCTTTAATTTTCAGTTTTTACTTTTCAGTAATTTACTTTCAGCAATTTACTTTCAGCAATTTACTTTCAGCAATTTACTTTCAGCAATTTACTTTTCAGTAATTTACTTTCAACATTTAATTTTCAGTATTTAATTTCAACAGCATTTACTTTCATTTCAGCTTTACTTTTCAGTATTTAATTTTCAGTATTTTACTTTATGTCTTTTATTTTATTTAAGTTTTTTTTACTACCCGTAATATGTGTCGTAACTAAGCCAGTTATCTGGGTTGTGATGAAATCCAATATCACCGGTTTATAAGGGGTTAGATTATAGCTTGGGTAATATAAAGATTTATTTATTGAGTCTTATTCTTAATGCTTTTTCATTAACTGGCCATTAATAAAATTGAACTGGGAAACTTAAAATGAACTAGACATAGGGATTTTAAGTTTAAGACCTTAGACTCAATAGTCCACGATCTTCCTTGAGGATAGATAACCCTTTAATAGATTTCCTTACAGGATAGACATATACATGTCGGGCGGGGGTAGCCATAATTGGAACTTAAACTTAATGAATCCAGATAATTTGGTTGACATAGACATATGGTTCAATTGGGTTAACTGGGTATTTGTGTCTGACCATCGAGAGAGGCTTACACATAATTCAGTGTTCCAGGTTAATAAATCAATATATTACCCAACTTTAAGATAACCACTTCATCTTTAAAATGATATTGGAAGAAATCACAACCCTAGATAGTTTTTAATATTGAATTTTCTTAAAACCTACTTTCGAACAATTTTATTTACTTGTTTTTAAATTTAGAATCGTCACCATTTCAAATCGATCAAACAACCTGTTAGATACTAGTAATCATTTGACCTCATAAAATTAATAGATTAGATATTAAGTCCTCGTGGGATCGATATTTTTATACTACTTGAACGATATGTGCGCTTGCGTTATACGCGTGTGTAAGCACCGGTCACCGACTACCCAATGCACATGGGGGCTGCCCAGGTCAGCCCCAACAGTACTAGGGCAATATTCATGGGCTACCCGAACAGTGACCAATTCACTGTTTGGGTAGCAGTCACCCGATTGGCTCAAAAGTCACCCGGTAACGCCGTTTTCGCATATTTGAACTCCGAAACAGTTTCCGGAAATTGTTCCAACACCCAAAACACATCCAATACATTCATATGACATTATTTTCATCACATAAACTCAGGTTTTCCAGATATGATTTTGTAACAAAAATAATCAATTTTTCATGCTTTAATCCAACTTTTTCAACATTAATCAAATAATCACAACACCAATCCAAGTCACCACCAATGAAGCACCCAAGAACAATTCTAGGCATTACAAGAGTGGTCATAACACTCTAGAATGGCAACTATCATCAAATGATCAAATGAACACATATTACAATAATATCTTTCAATTCAACTTCAACACATGCAATAAGCTCTCGATTCCATCTTCCAAATCCAAAACACTCAATTCTTAAGAAAGAAAAACCCTAGAATCTATCTAGATGATCAATAATAAGAAACATGCTTTCCAGCTTAAGGATTTGAGTATTACCTTTAATTCTCTTAATTTCCTAAAGCTTTTTCTTGATTTTCTTCCTTTTTCATTCTTGAATCATCAAACAATTTGAGAGTGTTTTTGGGAAAGAAGGTTTCGACCAAAACTAACATTAAACAAGAAAATAAAAAATTTTCCCTTTAAAAAAATGTGATTACCGACTTACTAGGGGCATTATTATCATTTTTGGAAAAATTAATTTGATCCAAAAATAAGTAAATAAATCATGCCACATGTTACCAATTAATAATAAGCATGTGTGATAACAATTATCACAAATGAAAAATTATTTAATTAAATTAAATATAAAGTTAAAGTAGTAAAAAATCAAATTTAACACTTTAACCTTAAATTTAATGCCATGTGTGACCAATAATAATTAAACATATATTCCATAACAATTATGAAATATAAATATATATATATATATATATATATATATCAATTAATTATCTAAATATTTAACATTTAAATATCCAAATAAATAATTAATATAATTATTAATTCATATGTATTTTATTTACATTAAATAAAATACGTATAGAAGTGACATGTGTCAAAATCTCATTTGACAATTAATTAGTGTGTATCTAATCAAATTATGTATCAAATACAAATACACAATAATTATGATTGACCAAAAAATGCCCTTATGCATGTATTTTCGTTTAACCGTTTAAACGATTCGAATTAACTCATTTAATTCGGTGAAGTATTATGAATAATCTGTATTAGTCATAAAGCATCGCCCAAGTGCTCAACGAGTACACTTTATATTGTGAAACTCTCTAAGTTTAGGTTTATCCGTCACGAAATCCAATTTCGTGTCAATAATTCACCCACTCATGAATTATGAGGGCCACAGATAATCTCACTAAACTATGCAAGTCGAGGTCATTGCATACGTATAATCCATCTGTCACAGACTATCCATATTATACATGGGATATAGATAAGAACGTCAAATACTTATGGTATAATATAACCGACTTTCAATTTATGATATCTAAATAACACTCGGAACTTGCTTTCAAAGTTATACCACGTCCATGGATTTATTAGATCGCAAACACGTGTATGATACATATGCCAGATACATAGGACTTGTGGATTCTATCTTGATACGCACTAGATATCATGAGCATCAGTCCACATCCAACGAACAGGCGGAGGTATGATCCAAAATAGATCGGTGACGTGATTGCTATCAAAGTGTGGAGGATAACATATATATCCATTGTGGTATCTCAAGTCGAATGACCTCTATGCTCGTTTAACTCGAGAAAATTCCTATTGACGTTGGTGTACCATCTATTAGGAAATCTTTAGTGAGTCGTTCAGTGTTTATCAAATAAACACCTACATGTCTATATGAGTCTCCCGAGACTCATGGTTCATTGGGATAAACTATCAGACCAAGTCACGATATACGACATGTACTGGTCTCAGCGGAATTTAGTAATCGACCCATGTTAGCAAATCTTGACCAGAAACTTTATTTAAGGATATACAACTTATAGTGACGCTTCCCAATGTCAATTACAAACTACGTTGTAACTGCGCACTACATTGTAAATCCTATGGTCTTTGTCTAATATACACGTATCACTAAAACAGATTTAGTTTCAATCTAATCATAATTAGATATCTAATCGTAATTAGATCGAATATGTATATAAAAGACAAGAGGTGCTACCATTAAATAAGTAATATTATTGAAAAAGACATTGTTCGTATTCATGAACCGAACATAAATACGTTTCGGGTTGACATTCCGAGCACCAACCCTAACAGGTAAGACTTATGTTAAATATTGATTTGTGAAGAACCAAAACTAACCCTCCATATTATTCACGAAATTCTGCCAAGCGTCAATTTTGTAAATCCAAAATTTATTTAATTTTCAATAAGATATCAAATATATTATTATATCTTTAAAAATAAATTTCAAAGATATTAGATTGATATCTTAATATCAATTTAATTATTTTGAATTAAATAATTTAATTCAAAAAATTTTAAACAAATTTAAATATTAGAGAATTATCTAAAAATTATTAATATGAAAAATATATATTAAACATTTTATATATAGCTACAAATGTGACATTATGTAATTATTAATCAAATTAATAATTACTATATATAAATTAAATAATCTATTATTATTTAATTTTACAAATGATTTAATAATTGAACTATCCAATTATTATATGGATTCCTCTATTGTAACAAGTTAACAAGATGACCAAATGAACCCGCAGCTCCGAACTTCAATAATTTCGAGATATTGATTAAAACTATTTAGTCAAATATTATGAATTATTAACTTTACCTTATTCCACTAAAAACATAAAGTTGCACCCACCTTGAGTATCCTATAATTTGAGCAGGGTCATAATGTCTGTTATCCCCTCTAATTATTTCTTATGCATTAAGTATCATTGATTCTCTAATGAGCGATTATTCATAACTATAATAGAAAGATTTGAGCACTCTAACCGTTCAAGTACCGAACCAAGCCTTAAGGAATATACTCATCTTCTTCTCATAAGAATGAGTGGATTACATATCTATGTAAAACAACCATAACTACACACAAAACCATGCCCCCCAAAGTACGAAGTTATTGATAAGGATTTCTACATCGATCTCACTCATGTAAATCAAAGGACATAGTCTGCCATGCAGGAGTTCGTAGTACCTTTAAGATTTAGATCAATCCATATATGATCATCAAGTAGACTGATGTGAATTTTTTTATCTAACAGATATTAAAAAGAAATTTATTTTTGTCTGGGTCCATTCCTATAGATCGCATAAAAAAAGATGTCTTTATTTTAATGTCACCATATAAACGATCTCGGTCAAGGTTGTCATACATTTATGAAATGAACTACAGTTATTGGTAAACCACAAACAAAGTACCCATCTTCATTTACTCTCTATGAACTATTTTATATTATTAATTTCAGACTTAAAGTGTATGACACTTATAAACTAAGTCTGAAAGTACATTAGTAACCAATGACATATATGATAATTTATAATATACAAATTTAAAATCAACGCTTCGATGAATGAAAATTACAGCATTCATATATTAAAATAAATTCTGTTTAGATATTACATGATGCTCTAGGTTATACATCTCTTCAATCTCTCACATGCACTAGAACAAATGAGACATGTCACGTAATCTTAGACTGACATGGAACCAAGTGAGACAACCAATAACACAGTGGACCCATTGCAAATACCAGTAGGGTGAATCACAAGATAGAATACCAAAAACACAGTGGACCCAACTATTCTGCTGCTCGCATTGGGGTTGATTTTGAGCCAATTACTGCACAGTTTTCAACACTTCGTGCATTGTGTTCTCTAGCTCGTTTTGCCTTTGGATCCACGTTTGGAGGTCGCGCAGTTGGCCCGCATATTCTCGCTCCAAGCCTTGAGGCCCAAGCCCATCGTTCCCTCCTCTCGTGTCCTCAACTGAAACTAGAGGGATCTAGGGAGGCATGCCGCCATCATTGCATGCGACCTCTTTCGGCCAGTGTCTTTGTTCGAAGCAGAGTGACTGTCGCCCGTTCTTCGTAGGTTTGCCATCGGAGTCTTGTGGAATTTTGTCTAGAGGGCCCCTCCTTTTATCGCCAAAAATGTTGGCAGTCAAAAGCGGTCAACATCAAAATCAAACGAAATAAAAGAATAAGGCATTGTGTTTAACGTGGTTCGACAAATCTAAGGCGTACATCCACGAGTCAATCTTATTAAAGGTACGGGTTAATACTCAATGACTTATAATCTGTTTTGATTTTGGCAAAGTTTCTCTAAAATTCTTTTCCCCTTACAATATATGTCCTTTTATATATCCTGCTAGGGAGGCGTTTCAATGACACAAATAGGATAACCGTTGGAGACATTATAGTTAATAACTAACCCTATGTTATTGGGATTCATTATTATCTTAATTTGGTAACCACTAAGGTGATTCTCTTCCCTTCATTAGGGCTCGCGAGGACATTCTGAGTTTCATGAGGCTTTGGGATCACATAAACCGACCTTCGAGCAACGATCTCGAGTTCATATGAACATGTCGTTTGCGGGGTCTAGGTCGCATGGGAGTGTTCCGCGTGCTCCATCTCTAAATGTGTTGGGCTCGTGGATGCTCTAGTGAGAGGTTGCATTTTGAGTGACTACAGCGAAATCGACAGAGACCTCTTACGACTTTCGACTCAGATTGCTACCAGGCCTTGTGAACTTAATCCTTCCTTTATTGGACTGCTAGTGGGCCTGTTTCAATTGATTGGACCTATTCTCGATTTGAGCTCCTTTTCACCCATTACATTGCCCTTACTCAATTTACAGGTCATTACAATATTACAAAGCTGAGCCTCTGATATCACACAGTTAGATAGTCCAAGTTAATGGTCATCAAAACTGAAATGATGTTCTTATCAATTTGGTTACTACAAATACGATGTTAACATAGATACGAGATTTTTGCAATTTATAATAATTATTTTTTAAGCTGTAATTTAAATTTTGTGTTGCAGAAGATCATAATTTTGAGCATAAAGCCAAAACAGATCCCCCAACTTAAGGATTAGTTGATAAAATAATCTAGATTTTAGGTCTCTTTTTTCGTCTTTTTTTGGTTTAAGTTGTTAAATGAACAATTGGCGCCTTCAATAATTGAATGAATGAGACCGAACTACACGAAAAATACAAGAACTATAAATACAGCCTATAGGTGCCAAAAGAGTGGGTCTAGAACTAGGAGGGTGCATTAATCGATTTTAATCGATTAATCGAATTATTCCGATCAGTTTTTTATTATAATGATTCGGTTATTGTGATTAAATCGATTTTTTCGGTTAATATTTTTAACTTTTTCGGTTTTTCAGTTCGGTTAAGGTTATGAGATTTGTATAACCGAACCGATAAATTAATCGATTACAAATCATAATTTGACTTTATATATATTTTAAATTAAAACGAAATTAAACTTTTTAATTTTTGCCTCTACTTAGTGTAGTTGTAGAATGTTTTTTGATGAATTTAAATATGTCTTCTATTGTTAAACACATATATGTTTGTCTTTTTAATGAATTTAAATTTGTATTAATGTGTTAATATGGATTGTTATTTATGGAGATTATGCACTGGTTAATAATCAAATTAATCAAAACCGATCGAAAAATAATGGTTAAGTTGGTTAATGGTTATGTGTCATCATATGGTTAAATCGGTTAAATATTTAATAAACCAAATAATTTCGATTCGGTTAAAAAATCAGAGATTAATTGACCGAACTGACCGATGCACACCCGTATTTAGAACTGATAGACTCAAAACTATATCGTCTACATTTTTACAATAATGGAGCTGGGACGATAGGTATCCTGTTCGAGTGTTCAGCCAAGAGTTTATTAATAATAAAATACCTAATTCACACTGACAGATATGTACAAATCACTCTCTTATCATGTTGAAATTCTAAATATGTGGTTCTTAATTTACTCACGTCCCTCCATCAAGGAACCATAAGTTAGAAACACTTCATCACCGTAAGCAGACTTAACAAAATATTGAATGCAATGGGCATTTGCTACTACTGCTTCTGGTTGTTAGTGTTGATAGGATTATCAATTTTAGTTGATTCATCATTTAGTAGTAGTGAAGAGAGCAAGATGAATGCGCGTGGGCCTGTAATTAGCGTAAATAAGCACATATTTTTCCCTGATTTCAGGCTACAGAAGAATTCCAGAATTTTACATGATTTAAAGTTATTAGGGAGCGCCAAGTTGTCAAATGAAAAGGGCGTAGTCCAAATTCCTGATGAATCTCAATCAATTGATCTGAGACATGAGGCTGGAAGAGCCTTATACTCATCCCCTGTTCGCCTGCTGGATCCAGTCACTCAAGCCCCTGCTTCTTTCGAAACCACTTTTTCTTTTCAGTTCAGCAGTATCACTACTAGCAGAGACGGTGGCAGCGGCCTAAGTTTCATAATAGTCCCTGACGAGTTCACTGTGGGAAGATCAGGGCCATGGTTAGGCATGCTCAACGATGCCTGCAACGATGATTACAAAGCTGTTGCTGTGGAGTTTGATACACGTCATAATCCTGAATTCGGAGATCCAAATGATAACCATGTGGGTATCAATTTGGGGAGTATTGTTTCCACTAGTGCTGTTAATGCTTCTGATGTAGGAATTTTTCTCAAGGATGGTTCTGTTCATCGAGCTTGGATTGCGTATAACGGTATACGCCGTTGGATGGACGTACGGCTTGGATCAGAGGGTCATGATTACCCTTCGAAACCTATATTTTCCAGTGCTTTGGATATATCTCCGTTTCTGAATGAGTACATGTTTGTGGGATTCTCAGCTTCTACAGGAAATATGACCCAAATTCACAACCTGCTATCATGGAACTTCTCGTCTACAAGCCAAGCTTCACTTCGCTTTCCATCAAAAGAAACGTGTGAGCAAAAGATAATGCTGCAACAGAATGCTGGTAGTGCTCAGCAGAAGTACTCTCACTCTGACTCATCAGAACCGCCCCATGGTTTCTTGATTTTCATTGCTGTGGCTGTGCTAGCTCTAGTTATTTTTCTCACTATGTATTGTATTAGCAGACGCCGTCAAAGGAAAGATATTGCATTGTCAGAGAAAAAGCAGAGACCCAGGCCTCCCAACAAGCCTCGCCGCTTCACACTTTCTGAAATTTCAGCCGCAACTCGGGCATTCAGCGAGTTAGAGGTACTTGGTAGTGATTACAGAGGTGTTTATTATAGAGGACTTTTAAATGGCTCCCAAGTTGCTGTTAAGCGATTCTCTGCACAGTTTCTGAGCTCACGGCAGGGGCCAGACAAGCGACGTCTGCTTAAGGAAATTGGTTCCATAAGCCGGGTTCGTCACCCCAATTTGGTACCTATCAGAGGATGGTGTTGTGATAATCGCCAAACTATGGTTGTTTACGAATTTTACCCAAACGGGAGTCTTGATAAATGGCTCTTTGGTGTTGGGGTTCTTCCTTGGAGTCGACGGTTAAAAGTAGTTAAAGATGTTGCAGAAGCGCTGAGTTTTCTTCACTCAAAGGGACTAGCTCACAAGAATATGAAAACAACTAGTGTTTTTCTTGATGTTAGTTTCCGAGCTCTTTTGGGTGATTATGGATTTGTTGTTTCAGCAAATGAGTCAAGAAGGTTCGAGGCTGCAACGAGTCAAAAAGCTGATGTTTTTGAATTTGGTGTATTTGTATTGGAAGTAGTTTCCGGGAGAAGAAGATTAGAGGGAGAGATGAGTAGTGAAGAAGTGAAGGATTTGTTAGAATTTGCATGGAGAATGCACGAGTGTGATGACAAAGTGAAGGTGGTGGATGGGAGAATGGGATCATTGGTTAACATGGAACAAGCCGTTAAAGTCATTGAAATTGGATTGCTCTGTACATTAAATGAGACAAAAGGCAGGCCTTGTATGGAGGAACTTGTAGAGTTTCTAAATCTGAAGACAAACCTTCCTGTGCTGCCACAGAATCGACCTGTCGCTCTGTTCCCTTACAATAGCAACACCGGCCTTTGCACCGGCGGCTATTCTTGCGCTCCTTTCAAATGATTTGTCCTAAATGTATAACAACCGTACACTAAATTTACTTTTCTAGGAAAATGTTGTTATTGAGAGTATTTGGTTGCTTAGAAAATAAGAAAAAATTCACTGACAAAACAAATCATAAATGAAGACCAGAGATTATTAATAATTCTGTTTTTATTAAATCAATCTTCTTAATGAAAGAGTTTGCAACACAAAACATTATATACAAAAACTTAATAACTCTTAACAAACTATAACAACCTTGCTGGCGTGGCAAGGCTAAAGACATTAATGAAAAGACAAAGTTACCCTTATAGCAAAACTACTAAATCTAAATCCCCCTCAAGCTCAAGGTTTTGGACAGACCATGAGCTTGCTGCGTAAGAAGGCAAAGAGATCAAGATTCAAGGCCTTTGTTAGGATATCTGCAATTTGATTAAACCTTGGAACATGTTGAACAATTAAATTCTTTCAAGCGATGTGTTTGTTAGTTCCATTTTTATTGGCAATGTCCGTAATAAAACAAGTTCAATTGAGTTGTAATGAGTCTTGAAGATCTCGGAACAATTGGACAAGTATTTGGACAAAATCTGATGGAGTTGTCCGAGTGATGTTTACTCTTTTGAATATTCCAGAATATTTAGAGATCAAATTGACATGAGGTCAGTTGCATTGGAAAGTAGACTCAAAGACGATCGCGTGCATATAAAGAACTCATTATTTTGCCAAGAGACGAGAAAGTTACAAGCGTTTTAAGTTGCCCCTGAAAATCAGTCCGCGTTCCGCGTTCGTGTTGCGTTCGTAAATTAGTTCGAACGTTTGCGAGGCAGAAACTTTGCGTTTGAAGTGAGTTCGAACGTCACTGCATAAGTAGGTTTTCTTAGACACGGATTTAAGCCAAAATAAGACTAGGAAACCCTTTTCCTTTGCCCTACCTATATAAACAAACATTGAGCCACATTCCCCATTGGTTGAAACAAAAATCCTTTGAGCCAAAATCCTTCAAAACTTTCAACCTTATTTGATTCCACCATTGAAGACTTTTTATCTTCTTGTCTTCTTCATTAATGGTGAGATTCCATCTTTGATAAACCTTCAACACAACTTAACCCAAATTCCCTAAGCCTTTAGAGTTCTTTAGGAGAAAGTTTGATAGTCGGAGTTCCGGCGTCATTGGTGATATAATCTACTCAGAGACTTCAGAGGTTCTGAAGAAAACCGTGGGTCGCGGGCTTGAGGAGTTGCCTTGAGTTCTTGCAGTATTGAGGTACTTGAGTCGGTGGAGTTGCCACCATAGGTCTTGACCATCGCTGTAAGTTTTTCTCTATATAGTGGATTCGGGTGGTAGCCTATACCCGGAGTGGTTTTTTTTCTCGGAAGAGTTTTCCACTTCGTCACCAAAATCATTGTGTTGAATTTTGTGTGGTTTGATTTATTTTGCTGCTTTAATTCCTGCTACTGTTTTAATATTTTGCAGCATAATTTTATTTAATTGTTATTGTGGTTGCCTGTTAATTTATCCATTGTAGCAGTAACATGACTTGTCATGCTTATTGTTTATAATTCCGCATAGGGTCAGAACCTAGGATAACCTTTGTGTAAAATCGAATTTTCAATTGGTATCAGAGCCTGAACTCGATCCTTGACCCATTAGCTATGGAACATAGTCAACCCTTGAATTGTCCGCCATTTTTTAATGGCACAAAATATTTACATTGGAAGGTTCGCATGAAGGTATTCCTTATGTCCTTAGATGAGACGGTCTAGATGACTGTTGAATATGGGTGGAAACCTCCCGTTATTGTTGTTGATGGGGTCTCTTCCCCTAAAGATAAATTGACCTGGACCAAGGACGAATTTGATGCTAGCAATAGGAACAACAAGGCTGTTAATGCCATACATGGTGCTGTGTGTTCTGCTGAGTTTAGGAGAATCTCAATGTGTGAGATAGCCAAGGATGCTTGGGACATCATGCAGACTGTGCATGAGGGCACATTGTCTGTTAAAAATAATAGACTCCAGGATTTAGCTACTAGGTTTGAGGTCGCCAGAATGAAAGAAGATGAGACCTTTGATGAGTTTTATGCTGAGATTAACGATATTGTTAACTCTAGTTTTAACCAAGGTGAGACTATTCCTACCAGTAAGATAGTTAGGAAAATCCTGAGATCCCTACCTGATAAGTTCCTACCCGAAATCACCGCCATTGAGGAAAGAAATGACCTCGATCAGCTTAATTTAGATGAACTCGTAAGAAAACTGCAGGTTTATGAGAAAAAGCTTCCTGGTTATAGAGAGCCAAAAACGTTTACGATGAAAATCACTAAGGAAGTTGTGCATGATTCATCTGGTGATGATGATACCATCACGAATCGTGATTTGGCCTTGTTTGCAAAGAAATTTAAGAAATTTCTTAAACTTAAGAAGAGTGGCCATAGCAGTAACAGGGATAGGGAGGTTATGCCTAGAGAAAGGAGGCATAGCAGGAAAGAGTCTAGAGAGGATAAGGGTAGTAGATCCCGTGATGTCCAATGCCATGAGTGTGAAGGATATGGGCACATTAGACCTGAGTGTCCCACATATCTGAAGGCTAAAGGTAAGAAAGCCATGGCAGCCTCTCCTAGTGATTCAGAATGTGGTTATACCTCTGATGAGTCTCCTAAAGACAAGAATAATTATATTGCTTTTACTGCTAGTGTGACTGATGAGAGAGAGATTGTTGTTAATGATGCTGATTCAGAAGTCTCTCTTGATGAGTCTGTAGATGAGGAAAGTCTTCAGGTAGTTTATGCCGAACTGTTTAATGAGAGTTTAGCTATTAAGAAGACTAATATAGAGGTCAATAAAAGGCTGAAAATTGTAGAGTTAGAAAAGAATGAAGCTCAAGTTAAATCTGAGCAAAGCCTTTTGATGGTTGATGACCTAGAGGAGAGGAATAGATGCCTAGCTGATAGGGTCCAAACTTTAGAGAATGAGCTTATAGATGCTAGAACTCAGTTGTCTGCATTTTCTAGTGGAAATAAAAAGGTAGACTGGATGTTTAGTATTAGCTCTAAGCCTAATTGTAATAAGGCTTCTTCTTCCAAAGCTGTTTCTATAGCAGCTAAATGTGACTTAGGTAAGAAACCTATTGTGTGTAGTTATGTTTCTCCTCCTGTTGTTCCTCGTTCTGTTTCCCAACCTCAATTTAGAGGTGTTGTGGGTAAACCTCGCTCTCATTCGAGGTTTGTGCCTGTATGCCATCACTGTGGCAAGGCAGGACACATTAGGCCTAAATGCTTCATGTTGCACAAACATAAGAGAAAGCCTAAGAGTGTGTCTCCTAGATTTGATTCTTCAAATCTAGTGTCTTAAGTTTCTGCGCTAACTAAACAAGCTAAATTCCTTAATGAGAAACTTCCTTTGTTGACTGGGAATTCTCGTGAGAAAGAGATTCATAGAAAAATATGGGTGAGGAAGCAAGATGTCTTCCCATATACTTCTGAATGCCTTGATCCTGACAGGTATGATGAGAGTGCACTCAGTGTAACTCTTCCTAGAAGTTGCATTTTCTTTCTCATTGCATGTGGTGTGCCTATGTTTTATGTTTTTGCACAGCATATGAGTGTGTTGTGTCTTGTTTTTGTTATATGTCCCTTGGTATATAGGATGGAACCCGTACATAATTTCATAGCCGATTCTGATGGACGTAGTATGATCTGCACTCGGGATACAACTCCACGTACCATTGGATGTTTTACAAGCCTGCTTATGTCTTTATTTTTATTTGTTAAAATCTGAAAAAAAAATATAGAAAATGAAAAAGACAAAAATTATTTTATTTTACGGCTTGTTAGAGCATGAAAAGCTTATCTGTTATTCTGGTATGTAGGATATATGATTATGCATGTATGAAAAGCTTATGGAAACCGTACATAAATTTCATAGCCGATTCTGAATGGACGGTAGTATGATCTGCACTCGGGATACAACTCCACGTACATTGGATGTTTTACAAGCCTGCTTATGTCTTTATTTTTATTTGTTAAAATCTGAAAAAAAAATATAAAAATGAAAAAGACAAAAATTATTTTATTTTACGGCTTGTTAGAGCATGAAAAGCTTATGCATGTGATTCTGGTATGTAGGATATATGATTATGCATGTATGATATGCTTTTATTTTTCTTGATGCTCTATATACATGAGTGTGTGTGATAAAAACTCTTGGTATATCTTGTGCTTGCAATTCACATACACGTTTTTATTTTTCAAGGCTTGGTCGCATGTATGAGTTTTTGGAATAGCAATCTAATTTCTATCATATCTTGTTTTCTCAATAGTGTGACATTTGACTAGATGGCCTTGCTATCCCCTTGTAAAAGTAAAAAGAAATATATTTTTTAAAAAAAAAAATTAATGAGACTCAACTGCACAGAGCCAAAATGGCCAAATTCAAAAGATAAGGGCAAAAACCTTTCACTCGAAAGAGTTATTAAATATGAGCTCATGATATTTCTGGGGTAAATAATATAGCATGCAACCAATGTTGCTTATTTTCAGGTCCTAGTGGTGCTGGGTTTGAACACATATTTTGTGGACTTGGTTTGTTTAGAGATGGATTTCTTTGGCTGTGTCCAGCTCATAAAATAAGGTCTTAAGCCTTGATTTGTTGTGCACTTTATTTTTCACGCAAATGCTTTATATGCTTTGGTGTTTATATTATATGCATAAGTGTTGTATTTAGCCACTTTTAAAATGCTGCATATTGTTTCATGTCATAACAGCTGAATACTGACTGGGTATCATTGTATCAGCTTGAAATGCTGTTTCAGTCAGTTTTTGACAGGATTTGTATTTATCTCAGTATGTGCATGTGTGTGCTTCATGTTATTGCATACCATTTTTTTTTCTCTTTTTTCTTGTGCACTTTTCTGAGTTTTTATTTACTTCACGTGTGTTTGCTAACTGTATGTGCCTGTTAGTGAGGGGGAGTAATTCCTGTTTGTTTATGCTCTTGCATGTGTTGTCTCCTATTCTCTTGTTATTTTTCCTGTTTCTTTTACCCTTTGTCATTTCGTGACAAAAAGGGGGAAGAGTAATATATTAAGGGGGAGAGCCTTAATATATAGGAGGGCCGTAGAATATCCTTTAGATATCTCCGTTTTAAGGGGAGTTAAGATTAAGGGGGAAAGATATTTCTACTTGTACATGCATGAGATATTTATACCTGTTTATTTTATACTTGATAATCTCAATGCTTTTCACGGTATGTTGTTGTTTGTGAATGTTTCAGGTAGCAAGTATGTTGCTGCGGTGACATTATTTTCAAGACTACTTGGTTAGGTATTAGCTCGAGTTCTAATGTAATAAGTCACTGTTTTTATGGTTGACAGTTGACTATTTTCTTTTTGGGTCTATTACCATAGTCTTTGTATTAGGTAGTGTTTTGTCACGGAATGCCAAAGGGGGAGATTGTTAGTTCCATTTTTATTGGCAATGTCTGTAACAAAACAAGTTCAATTGAGTTGTAATGAGTCTTGAAGATCTCGGAACAATTGGACAAGTATTTGGACAAAATCTGATGGAGTTGTCCAAGCGATGTTTACTCCTTTGCATATTCCAGAAGATTTAGAGATCAAATTTACATGAGGTCAGTTGCAATGGAAATTAGACTCGAAGACGATCACGTGCATATAAAGAACTCATGATTTGGCCAAGAGACGAGAAAGTTACAAGCGTTTTAAGTTGCCCCTGAAAATCAGTCCGCGTTCCGCGTTCTTGTTACGTTCGTAAATTCGTTCGAACTTTTTCGAGGCAGAAACTTTGCGTTTGAGTTGCGTTTGAAGTGCGTCCGAACGTACCTGCGTAAGTAGGTTTTCTTAGACACGTTTTTAAGCCAAAATAAGACTAGAAAACACTTTTTCCTTTGCCCTACCTATATAAACAAACATTGAGCCACCTTCCCCATTGGTTGAAACAAAAATCATTTGAGCCAAAATCCTTCAAAGCTTTCAACCTTATTTGATTCCACCATTGAAGACTTTTATCTTCTTGTCTTCTTCATTAATGGTGAGATTCCATCTTTGATAAACCTTCAAACCACTTAACCCAAATTCCCTAAGCCTTTAGAGTTCTTTAGGAGGAAGTTTGATAGTCGGAGTTCCGGCGTCATTGGTGATATAATCTACTCAGAGACTTCAGAGGTTCTGAAAAAAACCATGGGTCGCGGGCTTGAGGAGTTGCCTTGAGTTCTTGCAGTATTGAGGTACTTGAGTCGGTGGAGTTGCCACCATAGGTCTTGACCATCACTGTAAGCTTTTCTCTATATAGTGGATTCGGGTGGTAGCCTATACCCGGAATGGTCTTTTTTCTCGGAAGAGTTTTCCACTTCGTCACCAAAATCATTGTGTTGAATTTTGTGTGGTTTGATTTATTTTGCTACTTTAATTCCTGCTATTGTTTTAATATTTTGCAGCATAATTTTATTTAATTGTTAGTATGGTTTCCTGTTAATTTATCCATAGTAGCAGTAACAGGACTTGTCATGCTTATTGTTTATAATTCCGCATAGGGTCAGAACCTAGGATAACCTTTGTGTAAAATCGAATTTTCAGTGTTCACTGTCAATCAAATGTGTTATTCATCACTTTTACATATATTATTTATTCAAAATCATTAACACTAATCATGCAAGTCATGAAATTACAAACTCGAAAAGTAAGAAAAACCTGGAAATGTATCGTAGAAGATTATGAACTTAACCAAGTCGAGATGCCTCTTTCCTTAAGAACTTATTAGCCCCGCCTCGGTGCTCTATGAATTTCTTGTGGCTAACGTTCTCCCAGGATTACTTGGTTGCTTCTTTTTGAAGGGGCACTCATTTCTTCAAGAACTTGAACTTGAAAATGATGGAAACTCTCTCTTTTTATATATACCTTAAACTCTCTAACAATGAAAGAAACTAAAAATGAATTTTTAGGATGATAACAAATGAACCCAATGACTGTTTTTATAGACATAGAGGGTTGCCTTTAAAAAGGTACCTTTATGTCAATGAATGTAATTCTTTAAGGATCATAACCCTCCATGAAGTCCTTTCAATCATAAGGGTTATGTTCTTTCCCATTAAGGAACATATCATTTCCTTTAAACCCAAGAGTTTAGTCTTTTCACATTAATGATTATATTTTTCATTCTCTCTCTCTCTCTATATATATATATATACACACACACACACACACTCCATATATATTTAGAAAATTTTCTTACTATCCCTCACAATTTTCTAAATATCAATGCAGACACGTAAGAGAGTTTCCTTGAAATGAAACTGCATCGGAATAGGTAGCTTTCGCCTTGAACCTTTCCTAGTGAATAACTATCGGATTTACTTGGCAAACCAGTGACCCATAGTCTTTAACTATTCTGTTGTTAGTGTAAACGAAGACAATAGCCATCACACAGCTTCACTTCGACCATTTTACCATTCTACGGTTGTGTTCAATTCACCATGGACATCGGTCATGGCTTCATCAAGTACTTTAGGAAATCCAGCCTTTAAAACTCCCACGGAACCGGTCTCATTTCTTACTTGAAATAGGTGATCTACTGTAAAAATATATTATGTTTTTACCCTCATTAGGACTCTTATTCTAATATAGTGATCATTAAAGCCTTTGTTTATCCTAACCTTGACAGACAACACTTTGCATCATTATAGGAATGAGAAAGAGTATATAACTCTACAGTACTTGTTTTGAATTACACAAGGTTTATGTTGTCTCTTTTGAACCTAGATCTTGGGATCTCCAATCAGTTAGGTCGGGTTTCCATAGTGACAATTCTTAGCCCATTCCCCTCAATGACTTCTCAACTTGCTCTCTAGGTAAACCTTTAGTAAGTGGATTCGCTAGGTTTTCCTTCGACTTGACATAATCTATTGAAATTATGCCGCTTGAGAGCAGTTGTCTTATGGTATTATGTCTTCGATGTATGTGTTGAGACTAACCATTATACATTATTTTTTGGGCTCTCTCGATAACCGATTGACTATCACAATGTATGCTTATAGTTGGCACTAGTTTTGGCCAATTCGGAATATCCTCTAAGAAATTTCGAAGCCATTCCGCTTCTTCCGCTGTTTTATCTAATACTATGAACTCAGACTCCATAATAGACCAAATAATACACGTTTACCTCGAGGATTTTCATGACACGACTACACCACCAAGTGTGAAAATAAATTCACTCGTGGATTTGGAATTCATTGTATCAGATATCCAGTTAGCATCACTATATCCCTCTAGAACAGCAAAATATCTCGTATAATGCAGACTATAATTTGAAGTTTCTCTCAGATACCTCAAAACTCTTACTATGGCTTTCTAGTGGTTATGTCATGGATTACTTGTATATCTACTAAGTCTATTTACATCTTGTGTGATATCTGGTCGTTTATAATTTGTGAGATACATCAGACTTTCGATGATTCTCGAATACTCTAATTGCGATACGCTCGAACCAGTATTCTTTGACAAATGAAGAGTTAGGTCAACAAGAGTTCTAGCTACATTTAGATCTCCTTTGTTATATTTCTCAAGTATTTTCTCAACATAATGAGCCTGAGATAATATGTATCCCTCTGATGTTCTGGAAATTTTAATTTCTAGGATCACATCAGCTACTCCTAAATCTTTCATGTCAAATTTGACGGTCAATACTTTCTTGGTAGACCGAATCATCTTATGATTGCTACCAATTATCAACATATCGTCTACGTAGAGACACACAATGACATACATTTTTGAGTTGATTTAGTATATACATACTTATCACACTCATTGATTTTGAATCCACATGATAATATTTCTTTGTCAAATTTCCCATGTCATTGTTTACGTGCTTGTTTTAATCCGTATAAGGATTTTACAAGCTTGCACACCTTGTGTTCTTGTCCAGGGATATTAAAAGTTTCTGGTTGTTTCATGTAAATCTCTTCATCCAATTCACCATTTAAGAATGTCATCTTTACATCCATTTGATGTATTTCAAGACCAAATATAGTTGTTATGGCTATAAGCATTCTTATTGAAGTGATACGGGTCATTGGTGAATAGGTATCAAAGTAATCAAGGTCTTTTTTTCTTCTATAACCTTTTATGACAAATCTTGCCTTGTACTTATCTATTGATCCATCCGGCTTCACCTTTCATTTGAAAATCCATTTGTAACCCAGTGGCTTACAACTTGGAGGAAGATCAACCAAATCCCAAGTATGGTTTTGAATGATATAATCACTCTCGTTATTGATAGCCTCCTTCCACAACGGTGCCTTTGAAGAAGACATTACTTTTTTATAACTTTGAGGCTCATTTTCTAACAATTATGTCAGACAATCAGGTCCAAAATACTTAGACGTTCTTTCTCTTTTGCTACGTCTAGGTTCATTTTCCTCAATATTTTCATGTCGATATGATCACTAGTTAACTTAATCACTACTTGTATGTAACATCCCTCTCCTGGAGATGCTACCAGCAGG
>SKCR01048810.1:0-49229 GCA_019454045.1 Zanthoxylum bungeanum | reverse complement strand
AAGAGAAAGCAGAGGCTCGGATCTCAGGCTACTATTAATGGGGACGTTTTGTCGACAAAGGATATCAGTGCTAGAAGTCTTCCCCATTCAAGAATTGAGGTAGAGGGAAATGTTGAAAATGACTCTAAGGTGTATCCTCCATTTGAATTTTCAACAATTTCACCACCATCCATAATTACGGAGGGTTCTCAAGGAAGCCCATGGAGGAAAAAAATAACAGACTTAGATGGAACTGAAGATGACAAGGACTTTCCGTGGTGGTGTCTTGACTGTGTCTTGAATAATCGCCTACCTCCGAGAGAAAACACCAAGTAATTTTTTTTCTATTGCATTTTATATATCTTATTGTAACCATTTGTTGTGGAAGGTTAAACATGGCATAATTTGATACTTAAATGCGTTGGATTTTTCTGTCAGAAGAAATCATTTATAAGTTTGATAGAAGCAATCCAAAAGTGGCTGTTGCTTGGCATTTTCTTGCGACTTCAATTTCTTCTAACAATCTTCTATGTTTTCAACAATAGCCTGCTGTGATTTTAGACATGTTTAAGATATAAAAAACTTGTTGTTTTCTTTACAAAGATTGTGTGCTGTTATTTTCATGTTTAAGCTGGGATTTTGCACTTTGCATATGAGTTCATATTTGATTTTACAGGTGCAGCTTTTACCTGCATCCATGTGAAGGTTCACCTGTTCAGATTCTGACACAGGGGAAACTAAGTGCACCGCGCATATTGAGAATACAAAAGGTAATTTGGTCTTCGTATGTTGGTAATCGGCAATATGAAAGCTTTCATTTTTCTGAGTGAAGTTAACTAATTGCATTTGCTCTGGTTTGATTAATATGATCTGTTTCTTCATTATTTGGGAAGCAGTGCTATTGATCACTGTTCATTCAAAATCCGAAATGAACTTATTTGAGGCTTAAATCCAGTACAATTTTTGAATTCGAATAAAATGTTTTTATTATCCTTTTCTGTTGGCATTTTCACTTTCCTGATGGTGTCCAGTGTCGAAGACTCCTGCACAGTTGTAGAGGTCTCAACCTTTTTGACCATCTTGTGCCTACCTCAGGGATGGGTGGGGCCTGTTGTGGGCCTCTCAAAATATTTTGCCGATCCCACCTAATGGGAAAAGACTTTGTTTGGTTTGGTTTGTGGCCTTTATATAGCTTTATGCATGTACTGACATACATTGTTTGAGTTGACTTGCCTTTTACTGTCAATAGTCTTCCATTGAATGATATTATTAGATAATGCTATGCATGAATTTCCTTCTGTTATCTGCATATTTCCCTTTTCTACTGTGGATTTTTCCAACCGACTGCCTTGGCTTTACTGCTGTGGTTATGTAGGTTGTTAATTATGTCATAGAGAAGATGGTTTTTGACAAATCGTCGGATGGTGTAAATCCTGATGGCCCGTTTGCTCTACCACTTGCTGGAGGCCCATTGCAGAATTCTGCAGCTGGAGATGGATCTTTCCGTTCTGGGTTGAAGTCATGGCAAAAGCTAAGGCCCTCTATTGAGATCTTGTGCAATAATCAGGCAAGTGAATCTTATCCTGGACGTTGATACGGTGATTAGTGTTAAGCTTACAGTCTTAAAATGTTATAGTAGGTATAGATGTGTGCTAAACAAGAATTGGCAGTGACCAACAAAGTTAACTTATTTTTTGGGATGAACATGCTAGTTGTTGTTTAAATGTCCATATGTTTAGAAGAAGCAAGCAAATAAGATACTAACTTGAATATGCCTACATACTTGATCTACCTTGCTATCTGGTGTCCGTTACTCTTTTTTGTCCTTTTCGGTCAAGAATTTTAAACCCAATGTACATATAGGTCAAGATTTTCTTGATTGCTTGAATTTGAAAATCAAACTGGTTGGGTTTCTCAAAAACTCTTATTTTCTAGAGTTTTCATTTGTTGCTTAATATAAAAAAATAAATATTTAAATAGCAGCACACATGAGAACTGTGCACATTTACATATGCGTTTATTGTCGTTCCATCTATAGTCTGTCTTTTGTTTGTATTGAGCAATTTCTCTGTATTTCCCAGGTCTTATCCCCAGACATGAGCTTGGCTACCGTGCGTGCTTATGTATGGAAGAAACCCGAGGACCTGGTTCTCAATTACAGAGTGGCCCAGGGCAAGTGACTTCATATGGTTTCAGGAAGGAGGTGAATGGATGGTACTTTCTATTGCTTTCTCAAGTCTTAATTTACCATTTTAGGACTCAATTTTGGTGCAATTTTTGTACAAGTGAGAACACTTGGAGAAACGGATTCTTTTATCTCAAACAAAAGAAAAGCAAAGTAAGTGTTCCTATTTGTATGAATATTCGCTCCACAAAAATCCACAGAAAATTGCAGATATGGTTATTTTTCCTTTTCGAGGAAAATCATACGTGTGTGTATAGAAGATTTAGTAATTTTGAGCATTCTGACTCTCTGCACATCTGGTGTTGTCCGCTGTTATCTCCTGTCACAGGCTGGACTCTGCGTATGATGAGGTTGTGGTTGTGGAAAAAATATATATTGATACTTCAAGGTTGGCTTTCATTGGGCTCGTGTACATTTGGAATTCCAATGGACTGCTGAATCTTGGGGCATTTTCCGAACCTGGCGTGAAGATCCTGTGGGATGGTTTATATGATAAAATTTCTTTTGATCATCGTCTTGCTGAAATGCTAGTTTTTACTGGGGATTATTCCGTGTCTGCATGTGGGAATAGAAGGGGATTGTTTGCTGGAACTGCTTTGGCGAGGGCTACTGAATTTAGAGTGTTGAAAACTTGTAGTTTGTATTATGATCTGACCTGTCCATAATTAATTATGAATATTTTTTTTTCCTACCTTAGAACTTGCCTACTTTTTATTTTTAGGGGCCAATATTAAAGACAAGTCTTGTTTATTTAGTGCAGTAAAATTTTGTCTTCATTTGATTAAATCCGTAATTTTGTCAAAGGTGGGAATCCTCATGTGAGGTGTAAATAATAATTTCTTTACCAAAATAAAAACATATTATTAGCTCGTCCCTTTGTTATTTCTCTTTGGCAAATTTCTTAACAAAAGTTTTCTTGTTACATGTATCACATTAAATTTGTATATGTCTTGCTATTAAAAAAATGGTGACATTATCTAATGTCAAGGACGTTTTTTAATTATCAAATTTCACGTGTTAGATAATTTTCGTAACAAATAAATATGCCATCTAATCTTTAAAATAATTTGTATGATATAAGTTCACGTAAAGTCTCGTTTATAAAGGTTTGATTTTTCAAGTCCTATCCCCATAAAAGGAAGAAGAAATTTTTTTCTGAGAGATGAAGAAAACATGAACAAATTGTACTTGCGCGTAAAATCTGAAGTTGAAAGCTGTATTACTTACTACTTGATGAAGAAGCAAGAGAAGGATCCTGTATTGTCGTAGGGTCATTCTTTTACTATGTAAAATATCATTGCAAATGAAAGAAAGCAATTTCCAACGTTATGTTTTATTTTGCCTTCAATCCATTAAATGTCATAGGGTCATTCTTTACTATGTAAAATATCATTGGCAGTAACACATTTCTGTTTGATTCAAGGGTCTGTTCTTAACCTTACAACAAAAGCAAAAGCAGATCAATGGGAGGATAAACAAATCAAATTAATTTTTTTTCCTATTACGCGGCCTTTGATATTATTGTGCTCTATACGTGATCATTATCTTATTAACTTAATAAACTATAGGTCTCATTATAATTTCTATCTATTCCCAAAGGATTTTATCAATGGAATTCTTTTGCCCTAAATAATTACATTATGTTAGTGGGTATTTCAAAGCATGCCTATAAGCTAGATAGGCAGGCATTGGCATATATGATTCCAAAGAGTTTGACGACTCAGCAGCAGAACAGTAATGGAATAACTGTGAGGTTTTCATTTTTTTTCTTATAAAGAAATTAAAAATAACTTACCTTGTATTGGCATGCAATTGTCTGCCAAACTCTCACTTTATATATATATAATTTTTTTTTTTTTTTTTAATAATAAGAGAAATTTGTGTGAGGAGTTGAGAGGACACGATGCAAATATATGGGTTCAGTATTTTTCAATTAGAGCAAGAAAAGAATCATGTATTTACTTTTACCACCAAGACAGGTGAAGAAGATCGAATTTCTCATAGTTTTTTGGCAGATGCAATATCTAAGCGGGGACTCAAATCGGACAAAGAAGAACTATTGCCAAATCAACAGTCCCGAGGTAATGACCACCGAGAGAGTCCGGAGGATTCAGAAGTCCAGACCAGTGCTAATAATATTTACTGAGGAGGACGCTCAAGGAGTGAGTTACTCTCATAATGATGCGCTGATAATCAAAGCCAACATTGGTGGGTCGGAGGTGGATAGAATACTTGTGGACCTTGGGAGTCCACTGGATATTATATCCACGGAGGCCCTAAATGGGCTGGGAGTAGAGTTCACTATTTTGATCAAGGATGCAACCCTATTATACGGGTTCGGGGGATCTACGATTATTCCACTTGGTCGGGTGCAACTGACAATGACCATTGGGACGACCCCCAATAATCAGATTATTATAATGGACTTCACTATGGTAGACTGTTTGAGTAGCTACCAGGTGATTTTGAGGACCCTTCATGATGAAATAGAGGGCAGCTATGTCAAGTTACTACTTAAAATTGAAGTTCCCGACCAAGGATGAGGTCAGGGTAGTATGTAGTAGTCAGAAAGTGGCAATGAGTTGTTTTGCAGCTACGTCTAAAGAGACCCTTTGTATTGATGATGTTGCAGGGCAAAAAGGAAAGAAAGAAGAAGATTTAGTTGAGGTGGAATTTGCCGATCCCCGACCTGAGGACCCCATCCAGTAAGGAGGAGCGGGGGAGGAGTTAGAGTCAGTGAAGCTCTTTGGCTCAGAGAAAATAGTTAAGGTCAGGGTCGGGTTGGAACAAAGTCTGAAGAAGAAGCTCATAGAATTCCTAAGGGAATATGTAGACGTTTTCACGTGGAGTCATAGTGATATGTCCAGCATAGATCCTCGGGTCATAAGTCATCGCCTGTCGATAGACCGGGCTCATAAGACGGTGAAGCAGAAGAGAAGGGTCTTCAACCATTAATGGTATGAAGTCATCCAAGTAGAGGTGGATAAATTAATGCATGATGGGTTTATTAGAGAAGTTAAGTATCCAGAATGAGTATCAAATGTGGTATTGGTCAAAAAGGCCAATGGAAAATAGGGAATGTGCGTGGACTTCTTTGATTTGAACAAAACTTGCCCGAATGATAGCTTTCCACTTTCCAAAGTGGATTAGTTTGTGGATTCAATGACCTGCCATGAGTTGTTAAGCTTCATTGATGCATTCTTGAGATACAACCAGATCAAAATGTTCCCCAAGGATGAAGAAAATACAGCTTTCATCACGGATCAGAGGGTGTATTACTATAGGGTAATGCCATTCGGGTTGAAAAATACTGGGGCAACATATCAGAGGTTGGTAAATCGGGTCTTCAAGCCCCTCATCGGCAAAACGATGCAAGTCTATGTCGATGATATGATTACTATGACCGTATTACCCAAGAATCATTTGAAGTGCCTCAGGGAAACTTTTGAACTCCTGAGGAAATATGAGATGAGGCTAAACCCGGAGAAGTGTGTGTTCGATGTATCCTCGGGAAAAATCTTAGGGTACATGGTTAGTACGAGAGGCATTGAGGCCAATCCGCTGAAGATAAATGCGGTGCTGGACTTGAAATCTTTGAAGACATTGAAAGAGGTGCAAAGCCTTACTGGTCGGGTTACAGCACTTAATTGGTTCACCAATAAGTGCCATGTCTTTTTCCAATTGATAAAAAAGGAAAAGAAGAAGATATAGTGGACGAGTGAGTGCGAGGATGCATTCTAGAAGCTCAAGGAATACCTGACTCGATCTCCATTTTAGGATAAGCCAATCTCGGGTGAGAGGTTACTTTTGTACTTAGTTGTTTCATTATATGCTATAAGCTTAGTGTATTACAAAAAATAGATAAAGTCCAGAGTCTGATTATACTCTAGTAAAGAATTATTAGATGTAGAAACCAGATACTCTGGCTATGAATTAATAGCCATATCATTAGTCTATGTAGCTAGGAAGTTACGCTTTTACTTCTAAGCTCACCCTATCGGGGTATGCACCGACCACCCCCTTAGGCACATATTACATAAGCCAAAGACCTCAAGTTGTCTAGTAAAATGATCGATAAAGCTTAGAGAGTATGATATACTATCTGCCTCGGGTGTCTATCAAGTGACAAGCTCTAGCCGATTTTATGGTGGAGTTCACCGGACCCCAAATGATGGTGGTCATGGAAGAGAAGTGGGAACTGTTTGTGGACGGATCGGTCAGTTCACAAGGATGTGGGCTAGTGTCATCCTCAACAATGGGTATGAAGATGAGCTAAACTATGTGCTGAGGTTTGTGTTCGAAGCAACTAATAATGAGGCCGAGTATGAGGCAATCTTGGCCAGGTTGAGGCTCTGTGACACGATCGTGAAAAGTGATTCACAGTTGGTCATCCAACAATTGAATGATGGGTTTCAGGCAAGGGGGCCCAACATTATAGTCTACCTAATTGAGGTGAAGAAGTTGATTGAATGAATGAGAAATTTGACATTCGAACAAATTAGTCGGGAATGTAACTAACAAGCAGAGTTATTGGCTCGATTAACATCATCAATCAAGTGCAAGATCACTCAGCTCATCCCTTTGGAAATCCTTGAGTCGAAGAGTGTGTGGGACCAAAGTGTGATGGATGTATGGGCTAAAGTCAGACCATCCTAGATGGACACAATCAAAAAGTATCTGGAATCTGGGGAATTGCCAGGGAAAAGAAAGAAGCAAGAAAGTTAAAATATCGAAGTGCCCGTTTATGCCTTATGGACATGGTACTTTACATGAGGGTTTACACGATGCTATATCTGAGATGTCTGAGACTCGAAAAGGCTAATTATGTTTTGAGGGAGATCCATGAAGGAATTTATGAGAGTTATGCAAGGGGAAGATCGATTTCTCATAAAGCAATCAGGCAAGGCTAACACTAGCCGACGATGCATCAAGATGGGTTCGACGTGGCCCATGCATGTGACACGTGTAAGAAGAATGGGAATGTACCTAAGCAACCACCCAAGTAGTTGACAACTCGGTCTAGTACTTGGCCATTTTCCCAATAGGGGTTATATCTCATTGGACCACTGCCTACGAGTAAGTGATAAGCCAGGCATGCCATTGTGGCGATAAATTATTTTCATTAATAGGTAGAGGTCGAGCCATTGTCCACCATTACTGAGAAGAAGGCCACAAATTTTGTAAAAAGGAATATCATCTGCCGATTCGGGATTCCCCAGGCCATTATCACAAAAAATGGAAAGCAATTTGACAGCACAGGCTTCAAGAAGCTCTGTGAGGACCTCCAGATTGCCTTGAGGTTTGTATCACTTGATTTTCCAAAGTCTAATGGATAGATTGAAACGGCAAACAAAATAATCAAAAAAACTTAGGCATGGGTCGGGTCGTGATAATTCTTGTGGGTTGAAGAACTACCAGAAAATTCTTGTAGGCACACCAGACGACTTACAAAGATTCTACGGGTAAAACCCTATTTTCATTGGCCTATAGATGTGAGGCAGTAATCCCAAAAGAGATCAGGATGACAACCCATCAGGTCCAGTATTTTGAAGAAGAATGGAATGAATACCTCTTCATGCATCATCTTTATCTAGTTGAGAAGAAAATAGAGAGATTGGCACTCAGGGTAGTCGCATATCAGCAAATGATGGCTCATTTCTACAACAAAATAGTCCGGGTATGAACTTTTTATCACGAGGACTTGGTCCAGAGGCGGGTCACTATGAATACAAAGAAGCCTAATGAAGGCTCATTGGGGGCAAAGTGGGAAGGGCCTTACAAGGTATCAGAGGTCGTCAAGCCCGATGCCTATCACTTGTAGCAATTGGATTACACCCAGCTCAAGAAACCCTGGAACGCAGAGAAATTATGCGGAGGTACTACTAATAGAGCCTTTTTTAGAATAACCTACAAAGAGTTGTAAGAATGATAATAGTTTTTTAAGAATATAAATCAAGCTTTCCCATTTACAATAAAGACGTGTACACATACACACTTATTTATTATTCGAATGGGAAAGACTTATTTAATATTCTAGAGAAATATATGTGATTGCTATCAGCAAGAGGTGTAAGACAATGTGCGGAAAGCACGCACCCCCATGGCACACCAACCCCGATGACAATATCAAATGCCCCAGAAAGGAATGCAAATACCTGATGACTTGCCCCTTTTCGACATCAGCAAAAGGTGCAATATGATGTGTGGAAAGTGCGCACCCTATGGAACATCAACCCCGGTGACATAATCAAATCCCCAGGATGGAACACTTGTACCTGATGACTTGCACCTTCAAAGACAAGCTACTAGGAAGACCTGTATGGTTTTTGACACCTCGGGTAACCATAACACGTGCAATGAGAGAGTCGACATGGCATTTGGTGTCCAAAGGTAACCATAACATGTACGGATTGAAGATAACTTTGAGGTACTACGGTAGCCTCGTGTTTGCATAGTATGGGGATGGATAATTTCCCCATGGCGTTTTCCGCCCATATCAATAGTTGGAGGTGTTAGGGTTGGTTCTCAGAGTGCCAATCCATATCGTATTTATGTCCGATTCATAAATATGAACAGTTCCATTTTCCATAATATTACTTATTTAATGGTAGCACCTCTTGTCTTTTATACATATATTCGATCTAATTGCGATTATATATCTAATTATGATTAGATTGAAACTAAATCTGATTTAATGATACATGTATATTAGACAAAGACCCTAGGATTTACAACGTAGTGCGCAGTTACAACGTAGTTTGTAATTGACATTGGGAAGCGTCACTATAAGTTGTATATCCTTAAATAAAGTTCCTGGTCAAGATTTACTAACACGGGTCAGTTAGTAAAATTCGCTGAGATCAGTATATGTCGTATATCATGACTTGGTCCGATGGTTTATCCTAATGAACCATGAGTCTCGGGAGACTCGTATAGACATATAGGTATTTATTTGATAAACACTGAATGACTCACTGAAGATTTCCTAATAGATGGTACACCAACGTCAATAGAAATCTTCTCGAGTTGAGCGAGCATAGTGGTCCTTCGACTTGAGATACCACAATGGGATATATGAGTTATCATCCACACTTTGATGGCAGTCACGTCACCAATCTATTTAGATCAGACCTCCGCTTGTTCGTTGGGTGTGGACTGATGCTCATGATATCCTGTGTGTATCAAGAGAGGATCCGTCAGTCCTGTGTACATGGCATAGGCATCCTGCACGTGTTTACGATCTAGTAAATCCATGGCCGTGGTATAATTTTAGAAATCAGTTCCGAGTGTTATTTAGAGATCGTAAATTGAAAATCGACTATATTATACCGAACAGATTTGACATTCTTATCTATATCCTAGCTATAATATGGATAGCCTGTGACAGAGGGATTATACGTATGCAATGACCTCGATTTGCATAGTTTAGCGAGATTATCCGTAGTCGTCATAATTCATGAGTGGGTGAATTATGGACACGAAATTGGATTTCGTGACAGATAAACCTAAACTTAGAGAGTCTCATAATATGAAGTGTACTCGTTGAGCACTTGGACAACGCGTTATGATAATACAAATTATTCATAATACTTCATCGGATTAAATGAGTTAATTCGAATCATTTAATCGGTTAAACGATAACACATGCATTAGGGAATTTTGGTCATTTAATAATTATTGTGTATTTGTATTTGATACATAATTCGATTAGATACACATTAATTAATCGTTAAAATGAGATTTTGACACATGCCATAAATATATGTATTTTTTATTTAATGTAAATAAAAATACATTTATAATAATAATTATATTAATTGATTATTTAAATATTTAAATGTTAAATATTTGAATAATTAATTGATAAACTTTTTCATAATTGTTATGATAAATGTTTAATTATTATTGGTGACACATGGCATAATTTATTAAGCTTAAGTGTTCAAATTTGATTTGTCCAACTTAGAGCTTATCTTATATTCATTTTAATTTAATGAAATTAAAAGGGAAAAATGACCAAAATAACCCTACATAAGTCGGTTATGGTAATTGAAAAGAGGAAATTTTTTTCTTCTTCATCCATCTATCCACCATGGCCGAATGAGCTCCTAAAAATAGCCCTAGGATTTGTTTGATCAAATCATGAAGGAAATGAAGGAAAATTCAAGAAAAAGGCTTAGCAAATTGGAGATTAAAAGGTAATCCTTAATCTTCTTGAGCTTGGAAATTTATTTCTTATTTTCTTGAATTGTTAGAATAGTTCTAGGATTCCTTTGTTTCTTAAATTTGGGGCTTTTGGTGGACGGAATTGGAAGCATGGTGCATGTGTGAAGTAGATTTGGTTGATATTATTGTAATATTAGTCCAATTTAATCATTTGATTATATGTTACCATTCTAGAGTGGTATGACCACTCTTGTAATGCCTAGAATTATTTTCGGTGGTTCATGTGTGGTGACTTTGATTGGTGTTTTGATTAATAGGATTAATCTTGGAAAATTGGATTTAAAGCATGGAAATTGACAATTTTGTGTTCTGGATCAGATCTTGAAATATTAGTGTTTATGTTGATGAATTTGATGTCATATAAGTGTATTGGATGTGTTTTGGGTGTTGGAACAATTTCCGGAAATTATTTCAGAGTTGAAATAAGCAAAAACAGCAAAAAACGACGTTACCGGGTGACTTTTGAGCCAACCAGGTGACGGCTATCCAAATAGTGAATTTGTCACTGTTCGGGTAGCCCATGAACTGTCCTAACACTATTGGGGCTGACCTGGGCACTCCCCATAAGTGTTGGGTGGTCGGTTCGGTCAAAAACACGTCAGTTTGCGGAAAAAACATTTTTCGTAAAAGTTTCATGAAGTTTCTACCTTATTTATGTCGTTATTTGATATCAATAAACATGTTTAGGTGAAATATGAATAAATTATTCATATTGGATATTGAATAATTTTTTCGGTAATTTGAAAAAGTTTTAAGATTATGATTTCGCCCGAACTACGCTTTTGCCGTGTCTTTCGCTTGAAACCCCAACATGAGGTACGTAGAACATGGAAGGTCTTTGAGTCTTCGTGGCGATTGTAACCTCAATATTTGCCTAGCATAGGGATGGGTAATGCCCTATGACACTGGACATCCCTTTTCGGATCCATAGAAGCATAGTGTGGAAGGCTAGAGGGCCTTCGTGGCGACTGCAGACTTGGGGTCTGCCTAGCATGAGAAGGAAAATGACGTCATGGCATTGGTCACCTCCTGATCCATTTCTCAGGTTACCAGGACAGTTAGTTTGTGAGGTTCAAAATTGTTGTTTTAAGCAACATGGAACATGACGCTATCTCAGTCGCTTTGATGTTTTTGTAGGTCAGAACGGTGTGTGTGATGTGTCACCCCCGTTACCTTGTCATTTTATTTTGTTTTTGTTTTACACGGGGTGGGACGCCACAACCGATGTTAGTCATGGGTCACTTGATGTTGAAAATCTTACTTCGTGGTCATTCAGTTTGATTGGCTCGGTGTTATACACTTCCCACCGAGGCCCTATTATTATATAAGAGGCACAAAGAAGGTTCATTCCTTTGTGGTCAAGTTTATTGACTGGCTCGGTGCTGGATTCGTTCCACCGAATCTATATTACTATGAGAATGGCTCAAGGAGGGTTCATTCCAGTGGCCAAGTTTATTGAATGGCTCAGGGATGGATTCATTTTGCCAAGTCCTTATTATTGTGAATGACACAAGGATGGTTCATTCCCTCGTGGCCAATTGTATTGAATGGCTTTGGGCTGGATTCATTCTACCGACGCCTTATAATTATGAATAACACAAGAAAGGTTCATTCCCTCATGGCCAAGTGTATTGAATGGCTCGAGGCTGGATTCGTTCCGCTGAGAACTTATTATAGTGAATGGAATAGGGTTGGAGTTTCTCCCACATGGCCTTGCTGAAATAGCACCAAGAGGGCCGGGCTCTCTTGAGTTCGTGAAAGTGAATGACATGAGGTTGGAATCTCTGCACCATGGCCTTGTTGAAATAGCAATACCGAGGGCCAAAATCCATCTGGATCTTATAATGAATGGCATGGGTTTGGATTTTCTCCACCATGGCCTTGCTGAGATGAGTATAAGAGGGTTGGGATCCTTTGGGATCCGTATAACAGACAACACATGGAAGTATTCCCCTAGGTTATATTTTTAATCAAGCTTCAGGATGAATACCAGAAGAGTAAAGATGATACCACCAACATCATTTTTTTCCTAAGTGCCAACCAATGCTGACTCAAGTCAGTCCTAAGAACGAGACAATGCCTCAGGGCGTCAGAATGGGTCGCACGTGGTCGGTTCATTCTGTGTTTCATGTTGATCGAAGGGTATAAGATTAGATTGCCATCATCACTGAAAAGGCTTATTTGAGAGGTCCTTCGATCGAAACACCAAGAAGATCGTGGTCGGGTCAGTTTTAAGAGGTTCAAAGAGCATAGGGAAACAACAGCCATTGCGAGGAGTTTTTTCTTCAAAATTTTCTAAGTATTAAAGGATGCCTCCGGGCATCGGGATGAGGTGATTGACCTAGTCAGGTCATCACATAAACTATAATAAGAGATGGGCTACTGATCAGGTTGGGACAGTCATCCAGGGTGAATCAGCCAGCCAATTGATAATATAGCATGGTTGTAGTTAGTTGTGTTGAAAGAAGCCTCAGGGCTATAGATTAATGCATCCATGTGGTTGGGTCAGCCTGCCCATTGTTTCAGTGGAAGGATATCAGATTGCAATATTAAACATGCTCAGGCGCTAATGTTGCTTTAGAGCAGTCGTCCTCTTTGGATCAGATGGTGGTGTTGATTAGGTTGTACTGCCAAGATTATTATTAAGCTTATTATTACAAGTTTGAAATTTTGCTAAGTATTGGAATGGGGAAGAATCCCCTAAATTGGGTATTTTCTTGGTGTGTGCTTCGGTGTGAGTAAAATAAAACAAGTACAAAATGAGAACAAAAAAGGTAAAATGATTCATTCATTTATGGTTCAGTTATATTTGGTCATTTTTAAGATTCTCTGCGGAGGGGGTGTCAATTAAATTAGAAGGATTGGGAACATTTTCGGGCATAGAATGGGTCGGGGCAGTTATAACAGTAGAGGTTGAGGCACCATGTTCGAGGATTGAAGTACTAGAAGGAATAACAGTAGTAGATGAAGGGTCAACGACATCGTCAATAGGGGGGGAAATGTTGCTAATGGGGTTGGATCATAAACTGCCTCGATCTCCTTGTGGGACTTCACACCATAAGCCTCTTCAAAGGTTTCCTCCCTCTTCGAAACCCTCAGAACCCGGTGAAGTATACTCAGGTCCAGGTCGGGATAAGTATCGACAGTAAGATTGGGGGACTACTCTAACCCTTCAATAAGGGTATCAATCTTTGCCACCTCATTGCGGTCGATGAGGTGGGCCTCTAAGTCAGACAGTTCAGCTCTTGTTTGGTTCCATTCGCTCTTGGTTTTGTTACGCTGCACCTCGGCCATAATGGTTTTGGCCTGTAGCAGCTTCAAATATGTGGTCCAAGCAACAACCTCGCCTTTGGCATATGTAGACATTGTATTTTTTTACATCCCGATGATGAGTATTTTATAAGGACACATCTGAAGAGTTTAGGAAAGTTGTAATTATTTTATGTTAGAAAGGAAAGAAACCTAAAAAAACGCAAAAGTTAGAGTTTTGCCGGACATCATCTATGTCCGATCGGGTATAGACCATAATGTCCAGTCGGATCTTCTTAAAGTCTGGTCGGAATATATCGAGATTCTAGATTAACAGAAAGACTGGATCTTCTTTCTATTTTAACCAGTTTCCATAACAGAGCTTTCCTTTATAAAAAATAGCAACACCGTTTAACAAAAACACACAGTAACCTACAGTCATTTCCAACGAGGGATCAAGACAATAGACCCAACCTTCAGCAGTGTTCTCGGAGTCGAGTAACACTTAAGGTACGACCTGAGGGCTTATAAAATTTAAACTCCGTATTCAAAACTCCATGTTTTATTGATGCCGCATATCCGGCCGGACATCCTGTATGTCCGGTCGGACATGAATATGTCATATAGAAAATTGAACCACACAATATGCTAAATCCGGCCGTGTATACTTGCTCCCATGTGGTATTTAGGATGGAAACCTAGAAGTAAATTCCATAGCTGATTCCGAATGGACGGTAGTATGATATGCACTTGGCATATAACTCCATGTACCACTTGGAAGTAGTTGCGCATGTCTACTTCATTGTTCTATGATTGCTGGATTTACGCGAGCAGTGCCTCCTGTTACATGTTGCCATATTCTATGTTTCTGTATTGCGAAATATATATGGCTGGAATTTCAGTAAGTCCGACCAGATATTAATCAATATCCGGCAGAATATGATAATGTCCGTCCAGGTGAGATACATGCTATGTGATTTTTAATCATGTTTTATTGCTTTGATTATTCTATTTATCAATTTGGTTTCATTTGTTGTTATAACTGTTGTATGCTATATAAACTGTTTGCATGTGATTTCATTATAAGGCATGTGGATCCTCCTTTGAGTCTGGATATTATACTGGCATCAGTAAAGGATCATTCTGAACCCAAACAGATTTAAGATCGACCTTGCGAGGGGTGTAGTGCGGCCTTAAATTATTCATAGTCTCTTATACTGGGTGTCGACTCCTTTATAATTTGGTTTGTCCCTCCTGGGCTAATATGACTATCTATAAGTTGTGAGCTCAATAGTGTCGTGGTCGCCGACGTCATAGGTAAAATGGTAAACCTCGCTTCACTTTTGCAGATGGAGAATCCACTAAGGATAGAGAATCGGCCCCAAAAAATGCCTTGTAATATCCATGGCATGACTAAGGTGAATCATATATTCATTCTTTTTGCATACCTTTAGATCCCGATGGCGTTGCATCTCGTGAGATCTCTTTCACTCAAGACGGTGGACCGCTATGTGATGATACTCATCACTCGTTGGCACGTACCCTCAATGTATAAAAAAGGTGCGTCCATTGGTTGCTCGAACCCTTGTGTAGGGAGACCTAGTTATGGATAACCCTTTTGCCAATGAGAGCCTAAGCCTAACCCTAATGAGCCCACATGTAAGCCAATAGATGCTTTCCCCTAGGAATAAACCTCACTATTTCTTATGTGTGGGCCCTAACCGTGTTACGTTGATAGACCCTCTTACCATGGGACATAAACTTGTTGGGACTGTGATAAGTTTGCATTCCAAGATAACTGGGCCAATTACTTTGAAACGTCTATGAGCCAACTTGTATGACAACCTTGTTGGGCCTAGAGTATTTAGTTAAGGTTCAAATGTGATAAAAAAGGGTGCGCCTTGCTTTGGACAATGATTTGATCCCATGAACATTCCAAAATATTTCCGGGCCTATCCCAAAATAATCTTGATTACCGAAGTTCTGATTCATTATTTTTTAGACAATGGTTTGATCCCCAAAGGTGGCCTTTGTCTCTTAACGATGGAAAAGAGCTAAAGTAGCCAAGGTTAACCTTTTCTAGCATTGGAGAGAAAGACCTCGATTACCCATTGTTGGTGCGCAAGCTAAGCCAAACCTTGGGCAGAAATTGACTTACTGCGTGTGCGGGAGAGATAAGGTTGGAAGGATGTATGTTGCGCAAACAAACCCTGCATCATATGCATGTCATGCATACCTGCATCATACAGACTCCTTGTGATTGCTGTCATCATAATGGAGCGTTGGGTTAGGAAGAAAGGAAGACTAGTCAAGAAGTAGCTAACAAGCACAAAATTGGCAAGCAATGCAGTTCTCGAGTATACCAACTGGAAGCCATCGTGAATGAGATGGCAGAACAACTATAGACATTGATCACTGCCATGGCCAATCAAGTCATAATCTAGATAGCGGGGGCCGAGACTAATGAGAAGAGGCGTGATGAACCCAAGAGTAGGGTTGAATGAGGCATAGTCCCAGATGATGAAAAAGACATCACATAATATGCTGCGGAAAATTGGCAAAGTCCCAAGCCGAGGTTGAGTTGCAAAGGTTGAAGGAACAGATGGAGGTTGTAACCTAGAAAATGAAGGGTAAGCATGGAGACTTATTGGACTACAATGCTATGGCTTTTAAAGAGCAGTTACCCATCCAGTTAGGAAATGCTCAAAATGTCGAAGTTTAAAGGGAACAGAGACCCGAAATTTCACTTAAGGCAATATGTTTCTTTGATGAGTTTGATTGGACTATCCCAATGGAAAATACAGAAAATGTTTAGAATGTCATTAGAAGGAGCACTGGTGGTATGGTACCACAATCTTGAAAAGAAGATAAATGATGATTGAAGATCTTTAGCGGAAGCCTTCCTAAACCAATACATCACAGACTTGGAGATAAATGTGTTGCTACGTGACTAGGAGAACACCAAGTAAAAGCCAGACGATAATTTCAAGGAGTACGTGGACCGCTAGAGAAGCCAGCATACGAAGATACATACATGGCTATTTGAGAAGGATCAAATTAAGATATTATTCAAGGGAACTAAGCCATCCATTTATAAAAATTTGAAAAGAATGACCTCTATGATTGCATATTTCACACAATTAAGGGAGATAATCATGGATATAAAAGAAAAAGACAACAACCAAAACAAAAGAACTATCAGTGGGTCTTCAAGAGCCAAGCCCACTCCCACCGAAGTAGCTGATATCCGCAACCGAAGATTCTCCAATCTCGGTAGGCCTTTATCGATAGTATTCGAAAAGTTGAAGAGATAAGGTCTATTAAAACCCATAGACCCTACACTATTACCGAACCCCGTACCTCACCACCTCAACCTAGACCAATAATTCCATTTTCACCAACAAAAAAATACTACACCGAAAATTACAACCACCTCAGACACGAGATCTAAGACCTCATTGATAGCTATAAAATACCTGACCCCGAAAAACACCAACCCAATTTCAACAGAAACCCATTACCTAACCATAATACCATCCCACCACTACAAACCTACATGATAAACTCTGGCCTACTCGAAGAATACATTTTACAAACCTTACACCAAGAGACCCATGTTATGTGAGTATGAGATAGTAGTGATAGCGAAGATGAAGAACATAATGAGTTTTGGGAGAGATTTTCAGCATTGACGAGGAAGAAGTTAAAGGAATGACTAGAAACGATCGGTTCAATAATGATGTTGCTAAAAAAAATGAAGGGATAAAGAATAAGGGAAAAAGAAAGAGGAGGAAAAGGAAGAAGATGATGCGGTACTCCAACAGTTGAAGAAGACTCGAGCTCGGATTAGTATATGAGACTTATTACATTCCTCTCACAGACACCGGATGGCCATGGTCGAGGCCTTAGTGAAAATAATGGTACCCGCAGACACATACTCAATGATAGTCATCTGATCTGTCTATGGAGAGAAGAAACAAGTAATCACATTCTCTGAAGAAGAACTCCCAATGGATGGAAGAAACTACAATCGCCCGTTGTTCATCAAAGTGGAAGTTAAGGGTAAGAAGAACTCGTTTGTAATGGTGGACGATGGGTCATCTATTAAGGTTTGCCTGCTAAGGATTTTACCAAGACTAGGCATTTGAGTGGAAGAGTTGATCCCCGCCGATATGAAAATCAAGGCATATGATGATAGTAAACAAAGAGTAGATGTCACTTTCACGACTATAGTCAAGATGGGTCTAATTGAAGATGAGGTTGAATTTATAATGATAAATATCCCAACTACCTTCACTTTTCTCTTAAGAATACCCTGGTTCCAAAAACTTGGAGGGTTATCATTGACACTACACAAAATGATCAAGTTTCCGCATGAAGGGGAAACCATTACCATTAAGGCTAAGACAGACAACACTGTAGTCGCTTTAGAAGTATAGTCGTTTATAAGGTTCCAATGATCAATTATTTTTGAAGAGTGGGTAGACCCTCAAGTGGCTGGAATTATGAAGAGGATGAACTATAAGTCTGACACTAGACTGGGGGCTTAGGGTCAAGGTATAAGAACATTGCCAAATTTCAAATGGCAGACAACTAGGAAATGGATAAGACACCGCTCAGATGAAGAAGAAATGAAATAGATTGGAGGACTATTTCATAAAGGCAGGATATCAACAAGCTCCAGAACCATGCGAAGTCAATGGCATCACTTTGCAAGGCTTTCAAATCTTCAATGATGCAGTGGATTGGGAAAGGAATTTGATAATAGAATGAGAAAAGGAAAAGAATGGAAATAGACTGGAACCGAAGAATGAACCAGAAGCAACATAGCAAAAAGAGCTGTTCAAGCTGGAAGACTTAATACTATAAGACTCTACTGCGGTCGGAGAGATGAAAGACTATAAAGACATTTATTTACAAGAACTCTTTGATTGTAATCTTACAATGAAAATTAATAAGATGATTGATTTTGTTTACTTGTTTGATTTGTCTTCTTTTGGCATACGTCATGACATGCATGACATGAGCATATTTGACATTAATTCAACTAAAACAGAAGCAATTAATCTTGTTACATGTGAGAACCCAACGAATACACTAGTTGCAAGTTACGTTACCACTGAAGAGAGGAAAAATTACAAAACCTATTAAAAACATATGCAAAAGTATTTGCCTGGTCCTATGAAGATATGCCGGGAGTGGACATAATCATAGCGTAGTACATGATACCATGTACAAAACATGAGGCTTGTAATGTAAAAATTTCAAAGGATAAGGCCAGAATGGGCTAAGAAGATTAGAGAAGAGGTGAAGAAGCATGTAGAGGTAGGATTATTAGAAATAGTAAAGAACCTAAAATGGTTGCCCAATATCGTGTCAGTTATGTAGAATGATGGAAAGGTTATGATGTGTGTAGACTATAAAAACCTAAGCAAAACCTGCCTGAAGATTGGGGAATTTGAAGAAAAGTGGAAGAAATTGATTCTTGAAAATGGATTAGAAAAAATGAATGGTTGAAAAGTTATTTTAATTTGGTCATGCATTTTCATCCCACGTGCTCTCTTCTGAAACTCACTTCAATTTCATATATTTGGGATTAATCACGTATTTTATTTTATTTTATGCATCAAATTGTGTCCAAAAAGACAGTCTTGTATATATATAGTTAATGGTGATTATCAGCCCCGAGGAACTCTGAAGCCTGAAGATGGGTATAATAGGGTTTGCACTTAAACATGTGGAAGTCCAAGGTCCTTGTGAGGATGAGAAGTCAGACAAAGGGGCCCAAGCTAGAGGCGTAGAAGGACCTAATGGAAGAACCTGTTGGATAAGTCTGTGACTACCGACACAACCTAATGAAAAGATATTAGATTCGGCAGCACTTGAGTGTCTACGAAGGCCGACCCGAGGTGGTCCATGACTACTGACCTGACCTGGTAAAGAAGCAAGGAAGATGATCTAGCACCATTCACCTCAGTGTGCTGCCCAAGGAATGCGGTTGGGTTTGTAGTATATTATTCTTATGTATGAATGACATAAGCCCTATATAAAAGTTTGAGCCTCCAGAAGTTTGATGTGACGGGGATAGGTCATAGACTTTCCCTCTGACATACAGAATAATATCAGAGTTGTTAAGTTTTAGGTTGTCACGTGGGCAGAACGTGTAGCGGAGGACAAAATGTGAGAATGATGGCTTTCTGCTGGCAGAGTGGTTGAGTCAGAAGACCAGAGCTGCTGTTTGCAGAGTGATTGGGGAAAAACAGCATGGGTGACGATGACATGATGACGTTATCTGACATCACTAGTTGGTGGAACACTAGATTTAGAAACCTAAAAAAAGGGGCAGAAGACTCAGATTCAGGGGTTAGCAATTTTTACATTTCACCACTTGTAAAAATAGCCTTAAAAACTTAGTGAGAGAGAGAGAAAACTGGTCAGTTCTAACTTGAGCAAGTAATAAAAATTTTGCTCTTTATGCTTGTGGACGTAGGTTGGAGCCACTCTCCGCCGAACCACGTTAACTTCTTGCTTTCTCTAAGATTTTTTGTTTGCTTGCCAATTTTACTTTGGTTTCCATCTAACTAAACAAATTAACTGATTGAGGAAGGTTTGTTCGAGGGACTGAATTCTAATAACCCTATTGGAATGAAAAACAACCGTCAACAATTGGCGCCATATGTGGAAAATAGTACAAAAAGCAACGAACACACTAAGAAGATGGCAGAAGATGGAAACCACAGGGCTTCAGAGGTTTCGATAACGTAATGGATGGAGAAGATGGAAGAAACCTTGTGGAATGAACGAGAAAATACTCGAAAGGAGAGGGAAGCGACTCAAGCCTTCATGAAGACTATGATGGAAAAAATTGAGAAATTGGAGAAGAAAATGGGAGAACAAGGGTAAGTGCGTCACAACAAAAGGAAATAGGAAATAGCAAAAGGAAAAAGGGTCGTTTTAATGACCAAAACGAATGGAGATCGAGAAAATGGGATGAGGAATGCCGAGAGAGTCAGGTCTATTGTTGTTACCAATACCGTGCAGGTAGAGGAACCGTGGGAAGAAGAAGAAGACAGGCAAAACCCGTAGTCATCTAATAACAGCCATTGTTTCAGGGAAAGTGAGCTGGAATGGTATCCATGGAGGGGGCGTGAGGTTCCCAGTCATGGAAG
The DNA here is from genome assembly GCA_019454045.1 of Zanthoxylum bungeanum. Taxonomy (NCBI): domain Eukaryota; kingdom Viridiplantae; phylum Streptophyta; class Magnoliopsida; order Sapindales; family Rutaceae; genus Zanthoxylum; species Zanthoxylum bungeanum. The sequence continues at coordinate 28,421 of SKCR01048810.1, read as the reverse complement.
ATACCATGCTTAAAGCGGAAGGTGTGAAGAAGCCTTTGGACGAGAGCACGATAGCTCCGAAAGCTAAATGAGGGATTGGTTTCGCAGAGAGATGAGGAAATGTGAGGATAGTATAAAGGCATGAGCCCGGGCTGACCATGATATGTAGACAGCCTCCCCTTTCGCGAAAGAGGTGTTGGTGGCAGAGTTTCCAAGAAGGTTCGTCATGCCTACGATAGACATCTAAAAAGGTGGTACAGACCTCACATTTCAGGTTGAAAAGTATATTTTATTGATGGAGATTCAGGGAATGGTAGGAGAGACGATTTGCAAGGTGTTCTCGCTAACTTTGGGGGGGGGGGGTCGGCCAGCTTGTGGTTCAGGAACCTTACTCCAGGGAGTATCAACAACTTCTCAGAACTGAGGAAGTCCTTTGTGTGCCATTTTAAAGAAGTGTACTTACCAAGAAAGATAGTTGGGTTATTAAGGATGATGAAGTAGAGAGATGACGAGCCATTGAAGAACTTTATTGACAGATACAAAAACTTGGTGTTGGAGGTCAGGGCGTATGAGTCTCCGGAGGCACTCGAGTGTTTTAAAGGAGCTCTAACTATCAAAAAGTTATGGTCTGACCTAAGGATCTAAGAAATACCGAACTATGCAGCCGCCTTCGAACAGACAAGGAAATTTGTGTTACTTGAAGAAGAGGAGAAAGCAGCCTGAGGAGGAGCTACTCGGATGCCAAAAGCGCCAAGGCAAGAGAATCGACATGATGTCAGCGGGAACCAGAGAGGACCGACACCAAGGCAAAAGAAATTTAGGCCGATAACGCAGGGTAATCCAATGTCCGAGAGGAGGCATCCATTCAAGGTTGCTAATGTTGCCGAGGGAATGACCTACACTGCCTTAAACAGACTATTGGCTCAAATAGCTCGGGAGATTCAAGAAAAGGGTCTGCTGACCGAGCTGTTGAGTTTCAATCAAGTCCCAAGGATCATAAATCATGCATAAAAATGAGTAGAATACAACCAAATGAGGTGCGGAAAAACTCACATGGATCGGTAGAGATGCATCGAAGATGAAGTGCGAACTGCTCTCCCTTGCTCGGCAGTGAGCTGCGCGTGTGAGGGGCTGCACGGTGGTGACTGGTTCGGCTTCTTCAAGGTTCGGCCATGGGAGACACCATTGAAGCTCCAAGCTTCAAGCTTTCCAAGCTCACAAACTCACTTCCCTATCACCTTTGTATTCCTCCATGAGTGTGCTAGCACTTAGATCTTGCTACAAGATCAAAAGCTTCTCCATTTTGTGTGAAAAAATAGAAAAAAATGAAGAAGAAAATCGGTCAAGGAGACCGTGAGAAGAGAGAAACCATTTTGGCTCCATTTTGCCAAAACCATGAATGTTGAAAACAAGAGAGAGAAAAAAGTGATGCCTTTTTTGTATTACCTTTCTTTTATTTTTATTTACCAAGTAAGTAAATAAAAGATATACAAAAATTTTATTAAAAAGTCAAAAGCAAAAAGCAAAAGCTTTCAATCAACTTTTCACCCATCACTTCTATTTTTATTTTAAGTCACATCACATCACTTTAATAAAGTGACATGTTGTCAAGTCACATCACTAAAAGTGACAATTGATTTGACGCATGATGTGACTAACGATTTGACGCTTGATGTGACTTGCGTGCCGCGCTCGAATTCGAAATGCGAATGCGCTCGCAATCACTCTCGGGCTCGGGTTCGCTAATTCCAAATTAACAAATTTTCCGTCGCGTCGTAATTAAATGATTACGCCTAGCGAAATCATTATTCACGTCGCTAACGAATTAATTCTAAATTAATTCGTTCGCCCGAATTAAAATCCAATTTCAATTCCGCGTCGAAATCTAATTTCGATTAATATATCGAATATATTAATTTTACCGATTAATTCCAAATTAATCGTTCTCTCTCTTTAACGATATTTTATCCGAGATAAAATATCTCCGTAATTAATCCCAGATTAATTTTCTCTCTCATCGAATTAATCCCAGATTAATTTTCTCTCTCATCGAATTAATCCCAGATTAATTTTCTCTCTCTTCCAATTAATCCCAGATTAATTAAAGTGCGAGTCATACGTCATCGGTGAATCTTCAGGAAGCGACCCATGAGATCTCCGGATATGTTGGCAGTAAATACGGTCATCGGACTATCCGAACACGTAAGTACCTCGTACTACGTTTATACCGATTTACAAGACAAGGTTGGCTTCTAACAAAGCGCCATGCCTACCCAATTCTCCAGAAATATTCTTACAGGAATATATAGATCTTTATCAAGCGTAGTATACCGTAGTATTGTGTATATCGGCCCAGTATCGGATAGTCACGTGCTAGGGCTGGGGCTGGATAAGTGTCTGCCCCGTCCGAAGCACATGTCGGATGTCTGGTAACTAGTCTCTATAATCAGATATTCATGACCTGGTCATAATATCATGATTGGATGCGCATCACTCAAGAGCACTAGTACCGTATCCTGCGTGACATCATCTCCACTATGACTGAAGTGATACTTCCGTCTTGACATCACACCCAATACACTACGACTCTCTGATAAACCCAGAAGTGGTGTACGCAGAACCGGTTAAAGCCCTGTACCACCAAGACCAAAGTCTACCGATTATCGTAATTATTAGCGGTGCAAGTCTCAGGTTAAGACCAAATACACCTACCCTGATGTCGGACTCCCATAGACACATAGTCATAATACCAATGGGATTTCGAGGGGTCTATCCAGAGCGAAGCTGTTTCCCGTACCATCGGTGAAACACAACCTCCTATCGCACTTGCATAAGTATCCAATACTTAAATATATGAGAACTATGCCGTCGTGCCCTCACAACGCGCACAAGTGCAATACTAGCCTATTCCGCATTATCGATGTCCTGTCTCGATAATACTCCGGCTAGGGATATTTAATGATTAATCATTCGTGGACTGATATTGTCTCATATCATCTCAATCCAGGAACTAATCATATGGACCTCTCTTCATTTATACATCTATGGTGATCTAATCACAAATGATGAGAGTGCAATTTCCTTGTCACATAGTTAATTTGTACAACAACACCGTGATCTGTACAAATAGTGACGCTATGGGTCATATTATCCAACAATTTCCCACTTGGCACATAGCCAGTCACTCGAGTGTCTAACACCCGAACTATGTACGGTTCGCTCAAATTGCTGAGAAAAGATTTTCGTCAGCGGATTTGCTTAATTATCGTCTGACGCGATTTACACGATCATCACATCGCCACGATGTATGATCCTAACGAATCAGATGATATAGAAGTATATATCTGGATCGTCGATGAGACCTTTAATTCCTTAGCATATGCTGACGCCTAGCTCAGCTGCTAACAGAACTATATCTAATCTAATTAGATTTATTTTCGATCCAAATGGCTTCTATTGCTGCCTCAGCTGCATCAATAATCCGCATTTGTTGTTTATTCGGCAACAGTTATCTTGCTCGGAATATTTCCAGCTTACTGTCCCGTTATTCAAACTTATAGTACCGCAGTATTTACCGGTTTGGAAACTTGCAGCAGTGATCCTAGTCACTTCAAGTTCTCCTACTCCATAATTTAAGACAGCATCTTTAGTTCTCTAAGATACTAATAGATGTCCTTAACTTCAATCCAATGACTATCACTTGGATTGTTCTGATTGTGACTCCATATGCTCAAAGCGTATGAGACACCATATCAAGTACATTTTAAATGTACAATTTCCCAGAGAGTGTTAACAACTCCAAATCTATCCCTGTAGATCTTTATTTCTTGAATAAAGGTTGTTACTCCCCAGAATTCTACGGAGAATTTCTATGAAAGAATATCTATGAAAGCCAAGCTTTCACCAATTGCTTTATGGGAATTTCATTGTCAGTGCCCTCCCACTAACCTCCTTATATACACAAGAATTATTTCGTTTTGAGTCAAATCATAAACCATTATGATTATTTCAAAACGTCAGTTCCAAGAACCTTATGCTTGTTTCAATCCAAACATGGATCGAATAACCCGCAAACCTTGTTTGTCGGTTATACAAAATCGTCAGGATGTTGTAAGCATCCTCCAAAGGTTTCCTTTTCAGGAAAGCGATTTTGATCTGCAACTGACACATTTCATAAATGAAATATGCAGTTATCAACAAGCATCTTCAAAATGGATTTACCATGGCAACAGGTAAAAGGTTTCGTCGTCGTAATCAACACAATGTTGATAACTCTACCTTTTCGTCAAAAGCCCAGCTTTGTACGTTGGTATGTTGCCTTCCATGTATGTCTTCCTTGAAGACGTTTAATGTACCAATAGGCACAATGCCTTGTGGTACAACACTATTATCCAAAATAGTTGTTATACATGGAATCCATTTCGGATTCATGACACTTTGTCATAATAGGGAGTCGATACCTTGTATCACTACCTCATACGTAATCAGTTGGTGTACCTTAAAGATTAACATCTTTATGAGGTGAGATCAGAAACCCATACCCCAGGTTGTTTTCTGACTCTCTCTGATCTACGCGGTTTCTTGTGTATTTGAAGATTAATGGTATAGATTCATCATAGATGAACTATTTGTGTTCCATTAAGGACTTCGTGCCTTGAACAGTATTACTCCGATTTTCATCGAGTATCACTATCCTCCCACTGACCACTGCATATCGGTATTCCTCTCAGGAAAAACCGCATGGTGAGCAACAATCACATTGTTCTCATGTGAGATTTACAAGTACTATACTTAAGGTTTCCCTTAGGATAACCTATATAGGCACTGTTCCAATTTGGGTCTTTCAGTTTGGTATCATCCAAACGTTATGCCTGGCATACCCAAATTACTAGATTGAGAAACCCGTTTCTTTCCTGTTCATTTCCAAATATGTAATCTGTCAAACAGATTATTATGGAACCTTATTCTAAATAAGTTCTTGCACTGTTAAAACTTATCCGTTGAAGGAAATGGTAGCTCAGAGCGACTCATGATTAGCCTTATCATGTCTAACATGATTCGGTTAATCCGTTCGGACACACCGTCACTTTGATGTGTTCCGGGAGGAGTCCTCATTTGAAAGAATACTATACTCTTTCAAGTATATAAGAAAATTATTGCTTAAGTATTTTCCATTACGGTCTTACCGTGACGGTATAATACTATAGCCGAGCCGATCTGTTTGTCTATTTCGTGTCGAAACTCTAAAAGTTTACGATCTGTGTTCTTCAAAAGAACACATAACCATAACGTGATGCCACATCCGTTAAGGTCACGAAATATTCATGTTCACATCTAGCCTAGCTAGATATGGGCCCACTAACTTCACCATGAATAGGGCTAACAGATCGGTGGCACTTACACTATTACCAAGTAAACAGTGTTTTATGTACTTTACCTAACAAACTAGATTCGTAGACTTTATTGAATAGTCAAATCAGTCCTAGTATCCACTCTTCAAAAGTGTGGATATACGAGTCTTGTATAATTGTGTCCCAGAAAACAATGCCACAAATAAGTCTCTATTGATCAAATCAATTTGAGCTATTTATTTGTCATTTTATATGTTTGAGATTTTAATTATATTCAAAATATAAATTCTGTTATTCACATAATGTGTTTATCTCAGTATCATCTTTATATAATGAAACACTTAGTGTTCTAGAATATAAAGGTTTATCCACAATGGATTAAGCACTGATATAGATAATGTCTCTAGTTAAACTAGTTACATTATAACAGTTCCTAATTTAAGTACACACCCGAAGGGTAGTTCCTAAACTTAGGTATCTACGGTCGAAACAGCGACTTTCGTCCCGTTTCCGATTCGCAGAGCAATCTCATCAGCTTGAAGTCAGTATCCTGCTCAAAGCAGATTCTGAACATCAATACATACATTTTATGTACCACACTAAGTATTTAAAATCTAATTTCAATACTAGCTGTGAACATAACTAAGACAAACATTTTTAAAGTAAGAGCCTTGCCCTTTCTTTATTCCTTCGTGTCTGCCATATCCAAATGGTAGTCACTTTGGGATATGTCAATTATCCTTTTCAATATTTCAGAAACCTTAGGCCAAGCCTTGGGTTTTTAGAATATCGAAACGATGTGCACCTCGTGCTACATGCCCAATTGCAAACTTTGACTTTATCTCCTCTAGAATAGTCAATTAATTCTCCAAGAATTATAAATTGCAATTTTAATACTTCTTAAATCTAAAATTAGATTTATGACAAGTATATTAAATTAAGCACTAAAGTCATCATCACATAAATCTTCCAAAGATTTTATGCTCTACTTATTTTGCTTAATTTTGGGCTTAAGGTATAATAAGTTATTTTATCAAATAAAGTAACCTATTATTTATTCCCAATTTGAAAATTAAATTATTTAAAATATTTTAATCCCAGATTATATTTTAAATATCCAACTTTTCAATTTTATCTTGATTACAATAGTCCAACTATTTAATCAACGATTAGTGGTACTATATATATTATAATGATTATAATAGTCCAACTATATAATCAAATATAATCCAAATTAATTAACCTCAATTACATTGATTACTATAATCCAATTATAAAATCAACTGTAAACTGAAATTAATTAATTGAAATATATTGATTAATATAATCCAATTATATATAATCAAGTATAATACAGTCCAACTGTTTATTAAAACAACAATTTAAATATTAGTCCAACTAACATTTAATATAACGATGAAATAATTTAAATGAGCGCATATGGCGAGTAATTGAACGAGTATTGCAAATTCAATTCTTGCCTCCCACTATTTTTCGTCGAGCCTCTAACCCTCTGTCGAGTACTCGGGAAACCGTGTTTCCTAGTGGGCTAGGATCCCGTTAAATATCACACAATCTTGACTTTGGCCAACAAATTGTATGATAATTAACTAGGTAGATCTCGAAGATCAATTGGATCTCATCCAATCCTAGATCCAGTAGGCGGATATCCAAATCCTAAACATATATCTTATATATGCCAATACATCCAATGTATTACCTAACTTTTTTCCTCTGAATCAACTAAGCCTTGGCTTTGGCACAACAAACCTAGTGATCCCAGTCAAGCGCGACCCATTGACCATGGAAAGTTTCGTAATCAATGTCGATGGACAAGAAGTGGTCTTGACTTTGGCCAACAAACCACAACTTGGACAAGACACCGATATGGAACAAAACTCTCATGATTCAAACACATCTTTGACGGACAAAGGGCTTGACTTTGGCCAACAACCAATGCCAATCTCGGATCTTGAGTGAGAATCACTCAATGGAAGGAAAAACACTTGATATTGAGCGAGGGTTTTTCGCGTGCAATTGGCTACCAATTTATTATCTTTGTTAAGGTCTCATCATCATACACCCTTAAACATGCATTCTAAACACATAATAAAGCGCATATGAAATAAAATAATAATGATATGCGGATGGATACTTTACATTGATCCTAGATCAAATCTCTCATTTTCTCTCTCCAAAGCTAGCACATGTATTTACTTCTACTACCCGTTACACTACACTTCTAAAGAAACCTCATTTACATTGAGGGGAATAGGTGAGAAGAGAATACAAAGAATATGAGTGATAAGGCTGGACACGCAGGTCCAATTAATAAATCAAATTTATTACAATTTCCAAAATCGCCCCACCCGACTAATATCCATCCGATATACATTATTCATACATCACAACCATGTATTCATACAAGCATGTTATCAATCAATCTAATCAAATTAATTAATCTGATAATTAGTGATCATCCAATGTTCAAACAAAGATTTGATTTTGTTCGAGTCAAACTCGTATTGCGAACACGTACTCAAAGTACGATTTCTCAAATTAAATTATTAACATAATTAAATCCAATTTAATACGTATTTAATTCTAATTGATTATTTAATTCCAAATTAAATATTACACTTTATAAAATAAACCTTTACGACTTAAATTCCAATTTAATCGTTACGGGTCTCAAAGCCCGATTAATATCCAATATTAATTTAATTAAAGTCCAATGGGCTTTTAATTAATTTCTTGAGGCGTGGACTTTTGGTCAACTCGGGTCAAACCGAATAACCAAAATCCAATCCGGGAGTTACCCCATAAGCCCATAAATTAATTTAGGCCCAATTAAACGTTAAAGGTTCATTAGTCGCATTTGTGCCTTTGGAAGCGGTTTTGGGCCTAATTGGATCCAACCAATTTTGGCCTAAACCAACTTTGTACAACAAAGTCCAATAAACCCAATAACAACTTTAAAAGCCCAAATCCAATTTTAAGCCCAATAATTTAATTCCAAAAATTCCAAATTTTCAATTAAATTACCTAAAGTGTATAGCATTATTAATTACCCAAATCAAAGTTTCCAAAACATGAAATTTGTCCAATTAATCATGCTTAACATCAATTAATCATGTCCAACATAATTTGATCAAAATCAAACCCAATTAATACATGCTAAAGTCTCGGCCATAAGGGGAAAAAATGCCCAAATCAAATTCAATCCAATTGAACCCAATCAAACATAAATTCAACATCCCCAAATGATTTCTAAGTCATCCAATGAACAAAAAATCAAAAATCCAAGACATTAGGGAGCTTGCCAAATTCGGCCATCCAAAGCAATTTGGGGAAAATTGTTCCAAACTAATTTTCAACAAATTGATCCAATCAATCCCCAATTAAACATACTTTAAGCATTCTAAATCATCCAATTTCATTAAACATGCTCAAAATCAAATTTACCCAAATTTCAATTTTGGCCAACAATAAGCAAATTGGGGAAAATTGTTCCAAACACTTTTTCATCAATTGATCTAATCAATCATCAATTAACAATATTTAAGCATTCTAATTCATCCAATTTCATTAAACATGCTCAAAATCAAGTTTACCCAAATTAAAGTTTTGGCCAACATTAAGCAAATTGGGGAAAATCAATCCAATTAATTTTTCATCAAATTGATTACATATAACTCTAAGTTATCCATATACAAGCATTCTTAAACAAACAATTTGTCAAAATCATGCTTAAATCAAAAAGCCCCAAATTTTGCTCAAGAACCCTAAATTCGTTTTATGCAACCAATAGCTTCTGATACCATTGTTGAGTTTCAATCAAGTTCCAAGGATCATAAATCATGCATAAAAACGAGTAGAATATACCAAATGAGGTGCGGAAAAACTCACATGGATCGGTAGAGATGCATCGAAGATGAAGTGCGAACTGCTCTCCCTTGCTCGGCAGTGAGCTCGCGGTGAGGGGCTGCACGGTGTGTGACTGGTTCGGCTTCTTCAAGGTTCGGCCATGGGAGACACCATTGAAGCTCCAAGCTTCAAGCTTTCCAAGCTCACAAACTCACTTCCCTATCACCTTTGTATTCCTCCATGAGTGTGCTAGCACTTAGATCTTGCTACAAGATCAAAAGCTTCTCCATTTTGTGTGAAAAAACAGAAAAAATGAAGAAGAAAATCGGTCAAGGAGACCGTGAGAAGAGAGAAACCATTTTGGCTCCATTTTGCCAAAACCGTGAATGTTGAAAACAAGAGAGAGAAAAATGATGCCTTTTTTGTATTACCTTTCTTTTATTTTATTTACCAAGTAAGTAAATAAATATACAAAACTTTTATTAAAAAGTCAAAAGCAAAAAGCAAAAGCTTTCAATCAACTTTTCACCCATCACTTCTACTTTTACTTTAAGTCACATCACATCACTTTAATAAGTGACATGTTGTCAAGTCACATCACTAAAAGTGACAATTGATTTGACGCATGATGTGACTAACGATTTGACGCTTGATGTGACTTGCGTGCCGCGCTCGAATTCGAAATGCGAATGCGCTCGCAATCACTCTCGGGCTCGGGTTCGCTAATTCCAAATTAACAAATTTTCCGTCGCGTCGTAATTAAATGATTACGCCTAGCGAAATCATTATTCACGTCGCTAACGAATTAATTCTAAATTAATTCGTTCGCCCGAATTAAAATCCAATTTCAATTCCGCGTCGAAATCTAATTTCGATTATATATCGAATATATTAATTTTACCGATTAATTCCAAATTAATCGTTCTCTCTCTTTAACGATATTTTATCCGAGAAAAATATCTCCGTAATTAATCCCAGATTAATTTTCTCTCTCATCGAATTAATCCTAGATTAATTTTCTCTCTCTTCCAATTAATCCCAGATTAATTAAGCGAGTCATACGTCATCGGTGAATCTTCAGGAAGCGACCCATGAGATCTCCGGATATGTTGGCAGTAAATACGGTCATCGGACTATCCGAACACGTAAGTACCTCGTACTACGTTTATACCGATTTACAAGACAAGGTTGGCTTCTAGCAAAGCGCCATGCCTACCCAATTCTCCAGAAATATTCTTACAGGAATATATAGATATTTATCAAGCGTAGTATACCGTAGTATTGTGTATATCGGCCCAGTATCGGATAGTCACGTGCTAGGGCTGGGGCTGGATAAGTGTCTGCCCCGTCCGAAGCACATGTCGGATGTCTGGTAACTAGTCTCTATAATCAGATATTCATGACCTGGTCATAATATCATGATTGGATGCGCATTACTCAAGAGCACTAGTACCGTATCCTGCGTGACATCATCTCCACTATGACTGAAGTGATACTTCCGTCTTGACATCACACCCAATACACTACGACTCTCTGATAAACCCAGAAGTGGTGTACGCAGAACCGGTTAAAGCCCTGTACCACCAAGAGCAAAGTCTACCGATTATCGTAAGTATTAGCGGTGCAAGTCTCAGGTTAAGACCAAATACACCTACCCTGATGTCAGACTCCCATAGACACATAGTCATAATACCAATGGGATTCCGAGGGGTCTATCCAGAGCGAAGCTGTTTCCCGTACCATCGGTGAAACACAACCTCCTATCGCACTTGCATAAGTATCCAATACTTAAATATATGAGAACTATGCCGTCGTTCCCTCACAACGCGCACAAGTGCAATACTAGCCTATTCCGCATTATCGATGTCCTGTCTCGATAATACTCCGGCTAGGGATATTTAATGATTAATCCTTCGTGGACTGATACTGTCTCATATCATCTCAATCCAGGAACTAATCATATGGACCTCTCTTCATTTATACATCTATGGTGATCTAATCACAAATGATGAGAGTGCAATTTCCTTGTCACATAGTTAATTTTTACAACAACACCGTGATCTGTACAAATAGTGACGTTATGGGTCATATTATCCAACACGAGCCCGACCCGAGGAGATTATCGGTTGAGAAAAGAGATCACAAGTCTTATTATGCGCACCACAATATGAAAAGGCATACTACAGAGAGGAGCAGAGACTTGCAGGAACAAGTGGAGGACCTGGTGAGGAACGACTACTTGAAAAAATGCATTGACCACGAGGCTATGAGGATCCGTTAGTGAAGGGAGCAAATGCTAATGTTCATAATAATAGAGGGAAAGATGTTGGCCAAGGATTCAAATCGAGGAAGAAAGAAATATTACCGTATCAAAAGCCCCGAGGTACTGAACATAGAGAGGTCTCTAAGGATCCAAAAGGCTAGACCGGTGACCATAATGTTCACCGAGGAGGATACATAGGGCGTAAGTTACCCTCACGATGATGCGTTGATAATCAAAGCCAATATTGGCGAAGCATAGGTGGATAAAATATTGGTGGATCTTGGGAGCACGGTGGAGATCATCTCCAGGGCGGCCCTGAATGATTTGAGCGTGGAGTTCACTACCTTGATCCAAGACGCAACCCCATTGTACATGTTTGTGGGTGCAATGGTTGTCCTATTGGGTCGGGTGCAGTAATGATGACTATTCAAACGACCCCCTATACTCGGATCATCATGATGGATTACATCATAGTGGATTTGAGCAACTATCAGGTGATTTTGGGAAGGCCCTTCATGATGAAGTCAAGGGTGGCTATGTCAAGTTATTATCTAAAGTTGAAATTCCAGACTAAAGAAGGAATCAGGGTAGTTTGTGGAAGCAAGAAGATGGCTATGAGTTGCTTTAGTGTCGTTTCGAGAGAAACTATGTGCATTGAAGGAGTGAGGGCGAAAATGAAAGAAATAGATGAGGAAGCGATAGAAGTGGAGTCAGCCGACCCATGACCCGATGACCATGCTCAACTAGAGGCAGGGGAGGAACTGGAGCCCGTGGAGCTCTTTGACCATGGCAAGATGATTAGGGTCAAGGTTGGGTTGGAGCCAGATTTGAAGAAGCAGATGTTATACTTTTTGAAGGAGTACATAGATGTCTTTGTGTGAAGCCACAGAGACTTGCCCGTGATTGATCCTCGAGTCATTAGTCATCGTATGGCGATATATCGTGCTAATAAATCGATAAAGCAAAAAATGAGGATTTTCAACTAGGAGCGATACAAAGCGATCCAAGTAGAGGTTGAAAGATTGATAAAGACCGGGTTTATCAGAGAGGTCAAGTTTCCCAAATGGGTATCGAATGTGGTCTTCCTAAAGAAGGCCAGTGGGAAGTGGAGAATGTGCGTGGATTTCTTTGATTTGATTAAGGCCTGCCCGAATGATAACTTCTCACTTCCAAAGGTAGATAAGTTGGTGGACTCGACAGCCTGTCATGGGCTACTCAGCTTTATGGATGCCTTCTTGGGGTATAATCAGGTCGGAATGCATCATGAGGATGAGAAGAATATAGCCTTTATCACCGACCAATGGCTGTATTGCTACAAAGTAATGCCCTTTGGACTAAAGAATATCAGGGCCACATATCAGAGGTTGGTGAGCAAGGTCTTCAAGTCGCTCGTCGGTAAGACAATGCGGGTCTATGTCAATGATATGATCACGATGACTGTCAAGCCCGAGGACTATCTTGGCGACCTCAGAGGAGCTTTTGAGCCTTTAAGGAAGTACAATATGAGGTGTGACCTGAACAAATGTGTATTTGGGGTGTCTTCGGGGAAATTCTTGGGGTATATGGTCAACGCAAGGGCATCGAAGTGAATCCTCAGAAAATCAGAGCAATGCTAAATCTGAAACCTCCGAGGAATGTGGAGAAGGTGTAGAGCCTAACTGGTCGGGTGTTCGCACTCAATCAATTCATCTCCAAAGCCACCGACAAGTGCCATACCTTTTTCAATTTAATCAAGATGGAAAAGAAAGAAGTCAAATGGACGAGTGAGTGCGATGATGCATTCCAACAGCTCAAGGAATAGATGACCTGACCTCTTTTTCTGGCTAAGCCAATCCCTAGTGAGATGTTATTCCTAAACTTAGCTATTTCTGAGCATGTTGTAAGCTCAGTGTTAGTTCAGGAAGTGGACAAAATCTAGAGGCCAGTGTACGACACCAATAAGGCCTTGCTAGATACAGAAACACGGCACCCGGTCCACAAGCTGGTGGCTTTGTCCTTGGTCACTGCAGCAAGGAAGTCGTACCTTTATTTCCAAGCCCACCCCATCGAGGTATATACTGGCCATCCACTGAGACAAATATTGCATAAACCGGAGACCTCAGGTCATCTTGTAAAATGGTCTACAGAGATTAGTGAATATGACATATCATACCTTCCCAGAGTATCAATCAAGGGGCAAGCACCGTCAGATTTTGTCACAGAGTTTACTGGCCCCCAGGTTATAGTAAAAGGGGAGATAAAATGGGAGCTGTTTGTTGACGGGTCAGTCAACATACAAGATGTGGCGCCGGGTCAATCCTCATAAGTGATGGAGGTGAAGAGTTAAGCTACGCACTAAGATTTGCCTTCGAAGCAACAAATAATGAAGTAGAATATGAAGCAATTCTACCGAGCTGAGACTTTCCGAGGCAGTTGGGGTAAGAGATGTGGTGGTGAAAAGCGACTGCTAGTTGGCTGTCCAGCAGCTGAATGATGAGTTCCAAGCAAGGAAGCCAAATATGTAGCTTACCTCGCGGAGGTGAATAAGCTTATTTAAGGAATATGGAGCGTGATGTTCGAGCAGGTTGGATGAGCAAACAACCAGCAGACATATACATTGGCTCGACTTGCATCCTCCATCAAGTCTAAGATCCCTCAAGTCACCCATTTGGAGATTTTGGAGCCAAAAGGTATGAGGGTGTTGACCATTATGGAATTAAAAGTCCAAGATGGGCCGACCTGGATGGACCAGATCAAGAAATACTTAGAGTTGGGGGATCTACCTGAGGATAAGAAAGAGGCAAGGAAACTGAAATATCGATGTGCAAGATTTTGCTTGATAGATGGAGTATTGTATATGAGGGCATACACGACGGCATATTTAAAGTGTTTGGGACCTGAGGTGATCTGTGGAAGCCACTCTGAGGCAAGTCGATCACCTACAGGGCACTTAGGCAAGGTTTCTTCTAGCCAACAATGCCTTAGAACAGGGTCAAAGTTTCCCAAGCATGTGATGGATGTCAAAGGAATTCCAATGTGCCTTACCAGCCACCTGAGCAGCTGACCACTCTATCAAGTCCTTGGCCGTTTGCCCAATCGGGGCTGGATATTGTTGGACCTATGCCTACGGGTCGGAGTCAAGCAAAATTTGCAGTCACGACAACTAACTACTTCACCAAGTGGGTAGAGGCCGAGCCATTGTCACAAGAACTGAAAAGAAAATAATGAAGTTCGTTAGATTGAACATCATGTGCCGGTTCAGGATTCCCAGAGCTATCACCACGGACAATGGAAAATAGTTTGATAGTAGAGGCTTCAAGAAACTCTGTGAGGATCTCCAGATTACCTTGAGATTTGCCTCGCCTGCCCACCCGAAGTCGAACCGGCTAGTAGAAGCAGCGAACAAGACCATGAAGAGTAATCTGAAGGTGAGGCTTGGGTCCTGTAAAGGCCTGTGGGTCGAGGAGTTGCCAAAGGTGATGTGGGCACACCAGATAACCTATAAAGACTCCACGGGGTAAACCCATTTTTCCTTGGCCTATAGGTGTGAAGCAATCATCGCAGCAGAGATTATGGTGACAACACATCAAGTGCGACACTTCGAGGAAAAGCAAAATGAAGAACTCATCAGGCACCACCTTGACCT
This sequence comes from Zanthoxylum bungeanum, assembly GCA_019454045.1. NCBI lineage: Eukaryota > Viridiplantae > Streptophyta > Magnoliopsida > Sapindales > Rutaceae > Zanthoxylum > Zanthoxylum bungeanum. The sequence continues at coordinate 13,336 of SKCR01048810.1, read as the reverse complement.
GATAGAGGAAAATAGTAAAAATGGGGATTCGGCACTGAAGATGGTAGTATAACAGTAAAAGATGGCACATTTCTACAACAAATGGGTTTTGGTGCGAACCTTCCGCCCCAGAGATTTTGTTCTGAGGCGGGTGACCATGAATACAAGAAGGCCCGAGAATGGCTCTACAGAGTTACTAAAGTCATCAGGTCGAGTACCTATCACTTGGAGCAGTTAGACGGTACCTGACATAAGAAATCATGGAATGCAGAGATGTTGAAGAGATATTACCAATAGAGCCTCTCTTAGAATGACCCCCAAGGAGTTGTAAGATGGTGTTAGATCCCAAGAATATAAATAAACCTTTCCTCTTTTAAATAAAAACTTGTTCATCTATGCTTGTTTATTATTTGGATGAGAGACATGTTCAATATTCTTGTAAAATACTCGTGATCGGAGTGCGTGAAGGGTTGCAAGGCAACTGAGAAAAGTACGGCCCCTCATGGTATGCCAATCCGATATGTCATTATCAAAATCCTGAATTGGAACATTATTACCCAATGACTTGTACCTTTGAGGGATATAACATGAAGACCTATATGGCGTTTGGCGTCTTGGGTATCCATAGCACGCTTGGCGAAAGAGTTGGCGTGATGTTTCGTACCTCAAGGTAATCATAACATGTATGGATTGAAGACAGTTGTGGTAGTACGGTACCTTCGAGTTCGCATAGAGTGGGGATGGATAATTCCCCCACGGTGTTCGTCACCCAGTGTTGGAGGTGTATAGCATAGGGAAGGCCCACGTGCCTCATTGGCATTTGTAGCCTCGAGATATGCTTAGCACAGGGAAGGAAAATGCCCCCGTGGCATTGGACATCCCATTTTGGATCAATAGGAGCATAACACGGGGAAGGCTAGAGGGCCTCCGTGGCATTTACAAACTCTGGGCCTGCCTAGCATGGGAAAAAGTCTCATGGCCTCCCCCTCGATCCGTAGCTCGTTCTCCAGGACATTGGACTGTAAGGTTCAAAATTATTATTTTTTGGTATCGTGGGACATGACGCTGCTTTAGTTCCCTCGCTATTTTTGGGTTACTACGGAGTGTGATATAAGTCACCATTGTTATAATTGTCTTTTATTTTTGTTTTGATGGGCGACTCGGGGTGGGAAGCCATTATCAGTGTCCAAAAGGATGGCCAGAGGTTGAAATCTTCCCTCCCGGCCAAACCTTAATAAAGATTATGGTGGCTCGGGGTCGGTACGTTCCACCGAGGCCTTGTCATGTTTGTTGGCATAGGTTCAGAGTTTCTCCCCCATGGCCATGTTTGAATGGCACAAAGAGGGAGCATTCCCTTATGGCCAAATGATTTTATCGGCTCGAGGATAAATATGTCCCACCGAGGCCTTATCATACTTGTTGGCATGGGTTCATAGTTTCTCCCCCATGGCCATGTTTGAATGGCAGAAGGAGAGAACATTCCCTTATGGCCAAGTGATTTTATCGGCTCGGGGTTGGGTACGTCCCACCGAGGCCTTGTCATGCTTGTTGGTATTGAGTCAAAGTTTCTCTCCTATGGCTATGTTTGAATGGGACAATGAGGGAACATTCTTTTGTGGCCAAGTGATTTTATCGGATTGGGGTCGGGTACATCTCACCGAGGCTTTGTCATGTTTGTGTTGGACAATTATGACCCATAGCATCACTATTTGTACATAACATGATGTTGTTGTACAAATTAACTATGTGACAAAGGAAATTACTTTTTTATCATTTGTAATTGGATTACCGGGATATATAAATGATAAAAGTCCTTATGATTAGTACCAGATTAATAAGATATGAGACAATATTAATCCACGTAAGGTTTAATCATTAAATATCCCTAGTCGTAGTATTATCGAGAGTGGACATCGATAATGCGGAATATGCTAGTATTACACTTGTGCGTGTTATGGAAGCGTAACAACATAGTTCTCATATATTTGGGTATTGGATGCTCATGCAAGTGTAATAGGAGGTTCTGTTTACCGATGGTACGAAAACAGCTTCGCTCTGGATAGTCCCCTCGGAATCCCATTGGTAGTATGACTATGTGTCTATGGGAATACGAATCAGGGTAGGTGTATTTGGTCTTAACCTGAGACTCGCATCGCTAATACTTGCGACAATAAATATACTTTGGTTTTAATCGTCCGGGGTTTTAACAGGTTCTGTGTACGCCTCTTCTGGGTATACTGAGAATCGTAGTGTATTGGGTGTGATGTCAAGATGGAAGTATCACTTTAGTCATATGGAGATGATGATCACGTTGGATACAGAACTAGTACTCTTACGTACTACAGTCATCGGGATAATATGACTAGGTCATGATTATCCGATTATAGAGACTAGTTACCAGAGATCCGATATATGCTTCGTACGGGCATACACAATTCCAGCCCTAGGCCTAACATGTGATATCGATACTGGATCGTTATACGCAATACTACATATACTACGCCTGACAAAGATCTTGTATTCCGTAGAAGAATATTTCTGGAGAATTTGGTAGGCACAATGCTTTGCTAGAAGCCAACCATGTCTTGTAAATCGGTAGGAACGTGATACCGGGTACGCACGTGTTCGGATAGTCCGATGACCATATTTACTGCCAACATATCCAGGGATCTCTTGGATCGCTTCCCGAAGATTCACCGATGAGATTTGACTCGAACATAATTAATCTGAGATTAATTATGAGAGAGAAAATTAATCAGGGATTATTACGGCAAGAATTAATCTGTGATTAATTAACAAGAAAAGAATTAATCTGAGATTAATTGCGTCGAGAATTTATCTGGTATTAAATTCATCGAGAAGAGAGAACGCGGTTAATTTGGAATTAATCGGTAAAATAAATTTAATAGTGAAATTGGAATTTTCTATTAATTTATTATTTAATTGGGCTAAAATAATATATTATACATATTAATTGAAATTAGATTTCAATGTGGAATTAAAATTGGATTTTAATTCGAGCGAACGAATTAATTTAGAATTAATTCGTAAGCGATTTCCGTAATAATTTTGCTAGGCATTATTATTAAATTAAATAGATTTAATTACGTCGCAATGGAAAAATTCATTTAATCGGATTAAACGAACCCGAGCCCGAAGTGTGTTGAGCGACCCAACTTGAATTTTGAATTCAAAGTGGTGGGACCCACTAACTCACATCACTAGTCATTTGTTGATGTAAGTGGTTGGATGCATTTAATGCATTTTTTTCAACACACTTGACTTTTGTTTTTGGAAAATATAAAAGGGAGTTGTGTTTTGAAAACATTATTAGCTTTGTTAGACATTACTATTCACATCTCTCTCTCTCTCTTCTCTACCCTCCATTACCGATTCTTGTTCTTCTTGGAAAGAAATTTTGTTTCAATTTTTGGACAAAGCTAGCACTTTGGGAGTCATAGAAAGGCGATAGGGAAACTCACCGGAGAATTTTGAACTCAACAAACAAGCTTGGAGCTCCAACAAAGAAGAAATTTTTGAAATCCTAAATCTGATCAATGTGAGTATTCCGCAACTCCTTTGATTAATTCACACACGAATCACTCTTAGACGATCTTGGCATGTTTTAGGAACACTTACAATGGTATCAGAGCCAGGTTAAGTTGATTTGAAAATCTAGGGTTTATAGACTTTATTTTGGGAATTTATGCTTGGAGTATGTATTTTCTTAAATTGATGGTTTGGTTGAGCTTGGATGATGTTGAATTGGATTTGTACATCTTAGGATTGAGAAAATGAATTGGATAAAATTTTCCCTAATTCCTTAGCTTGGCCGAATGCACCATAGATAGAACTCATGGTGGATTTTCAAAATTTGACATATTGGATGTGTTGATGACATGATAGAAATATTGAATGTTGATTTAAATTGGATTTAAATCAAATTGAATGATTTTTTATTGCCTTGGCCGTGAGTTATGAATGTTGTTGGAGAATTGATTTTGCCCCAATTTTGTGTTGGACATGAATTTGAGAATTAGGCGTGATTAATTAGATTAAATTGATGTTTTGGAAACATTAGGTTAATTAATTAATTATGGTGATTGCACTTTAATCGAATTAATATGTAATTTGGAATGTTGTATTAATTTAATTGTTGTAATTGGGCTTAATGGGCTTGGTTGGGCCAAGTTTGGTTTAGGACAATTATGTTGGATCCAATTGGGCCTAAAACCATTTCCATAAAGTCCAAATATGACAATTGGCCCTTTAAAACTTTAATTGAGCCTAATGGGCCAAAATTGATTTTATGGCATAAGGGTGATTCTTATTGGGCCTATGCATTATGGGTTAGATCCATTTTGGCCAAAAGCCCAAGCCTAAAGAATTAATTAAAAGCCAATTGGACTTTAATTAAATGTATTGGATACTAATTGGGCCTTTGAGACCCATGTAGATTGGATTTGGAATCCAAGTCTAAAAGGCACTTTTAAAAGTGTAATTATTTAATTTAGAATTAATATGAATTATTATTGAATATAATTTAAATTGGATTTAAAATTGCAGTTCTATATAATTCAAGAATACGTACTTTGAGTATTTATTCTTACATGAGTTGGACTCGCGCAAATCAAATCGTTGTTTGAACATTGGATGGTCATTAATTCAAAGATTAATTAATTGGATTAGATTGATTGAATAACATGCTTTGTGTGAATACTTGGATGTATGAATGAATAATGTATATCAGATGGATATTAGAAGGGTGGGGGCAATTTTAGAAATTATCGTAATAAATTTAGAATTTATTAAATTGGACCTGCGTGTCCAGCCTATTATCTCTATTCTCTTTGTATTTCTCTTCTCACCAATTCCCCTCAATGTAAATGAGGTTTCTTTAGAAGTATTATTTAATTGGGTAGAAGTATGAATAGTGCTAGCGGGAGAGAGGAAAATGAGAGATTTGTTCTAGGAACAAAGTTTGTTATATATCCATCCGAATATCATTATTATTTTATTCGCGCCTTATTATGCTTTTAGAATGCATGCTTAAGGGTGTATGATGAACCTAATTAAACATAATAAATTGGTTTCCAAATCGCGACAAAAACCCTAATTTTATATTAAGCATTTTTCCTTCCATTGAGTGATTCTCTCTCAAGATCCAAGATTGGCATTGGTTTGTTGGCCAAAGTCAAGACCTTTGTTTATCGCGGATGTGTTTGAATCATGAAAGCTTTGTTCCATATCGTACGTCTTGGGCAAGTTGTGATTTATTAGCCAAAGTCAAGGTCACTTCTTGTTCTTCGACCTCGATTACGAAGCTTTCCCACTGTCAATGGGTCACGCTTAACTGGTTTCATTAAGCTTGTTGAGCCAAAGCCAAGGCTTAGTTGATTCAGAGGAAAAATGTTAGACAATATATTGGATATATTGGCATATATTGGATATATATTTCGGACTTGGAGGTCCACCTACTGGATCTAGGAATTGGATGGGATCCAATTAATATTAGAGATCTACCTAGTTAAGTTTCATACAACTTGTTGGCCAAAGTCAAGGTTGTGTGTTTTTAACGGGATCCTAGCCCACTAGGAAACTAGGTTTCCCGAGTACTCCACAGAGGGTTAGAGGCTCGCCAAAAAATAAGGGAGACAAGTATAAAATTTACAATTTCGTTTAAATACTTGCCAATACGTTCTTATTTCATTTTTCGTCATTAATAATTTATAAATATATTAGTTGGACTAATATTCAATTGTTGTTTTAATTGAACAGTTGGACTGTATTCAAACTACTTCATTTTAGTTGGTTATATAGTTGGACTATAGTAATCAATACATTTGAAAGTAACCAATCAAATTGTAGTTAATTATATAGTTAGACTATAGTAATCATTATATTAGATTGTACCTGAAATCGTTGATTGGATAATTGGACTATAGCAATCAAGATGACTTGAAAGATTAGCGTCAAAGGCCATAATCATAAGTGAAAAATGTCTTTTACGGCTTTAATTTTCATATTGGGAAATGAATCTCAGGATAGTCATGAGAGTTGAGAAGTTACTCTATTTGATAGAGCGACCTCTCGGGCCTAAGCCCGGAATTGAGCAAATAGTAGAGCATGAGCTTTGGAAGACTCATCGTGATGATAACTTTAGTGCTCAATCCGTCATGCTTGCTGCAAAGACTCCTTAATTTCATCGTCAGAACTAAGGATTAGATCCTTATACCATGATGATGAAATTAAAAGATCTTTATAGATCTAACCTTAGATCTTAAAAGTATAAAAGAAGCTTTTTCACTCGCGCATGTCAGAGGGTACATATGTCGAGCAATAGGTGTCACAGATGATTGCTGACATCGAACAACTAGGTTAATTGGGCATTACCTACAAGGCCGAGACTTCCATAGATTTGATCTTACAGTCTCTGCCCGAATGCTGGGGCGGGTTCATAATGAACCAAGATAAAACTGTTCGAGAGTTAATGGCTATGCTCAAGGAGGCAGAGCTAGAGCTTCCAAATGGGTAAAAAGCGCAAGGCGTATCTTACTTCGACATCTTAGAAGGCCAAGGCTTGGCCGAAGGCTTCTGGGGGTGTGAATAAAATGGCAAAGGCAAAATAGTCATTGTCTTCTATGAAGACAAATGACATATCCCAAGATATCTGCCGAAAACTGTAGCAAACGGGGTCACTGGAAGTGTGACTACCGTATGGACAAGGCAGACATGAAGGAAGTGAAGACGGGCAAGGCTTCGGCTTCAGGTATGTTTGTTATAAACATGTCCACTACTGGTTTTAAAAATTGGATTTTTGATACTGAATATGGAACATACATATGTACTGATGTGCGACATCTGCTGATGAGTAGGATACTGGCTTCAGTTAAGATCGACCTATGAGTCAGAAACGAGACGAGAGTCACTGTTTTGGCTGTGGGAACCTAAGTTTTGGAACTGCCCTTTGGGCTTGTACTTAAATTAGGAAACTGTTATAATGTACCTAGTTTGACTAGAAACATTATCTCTATATCTAGTTTAACCCGTTGCGGGTATACTTTTATGTTCATGAACACTAAGTGTTTTGTTTATAAAGATGATATTGAGATATACACATTAGATGTGAATAATAGTACATATATTTTGAATATAAACAAATCTCAAACATATAACATGAAAAACAAATGGCTCAAACTGAATTAATCATATGAGACGTATTTGTGGCATTGTTGTCTAGACACATTAAACAAGACTCATATTTCCACACTTTCGAAGAGTGGATCCTTGGACAGATTTGATCCTAATTCTGCGAATCTAGTTTATTAGGCAAAGTGCTTAAAACGCCTTTTAACGGTAAATGTGTACATGCCACCAAGCTGTTAGCCCTCGTTCATGGTGACGTATGTGGGCCCATGTCTAGCTAGGCCAGAGATGGTTATCAATACTTCGTAACCTATACTGATGTTGCATCGCGTTATGGTTATGTGTATCTTCTGAAACACAAGTTGGAAACTTTTGATATAATCAAAGAGTTTCGACACGAAGTAAGAAAAACAGACCGGTAAAAGTATTAAAAACATTACGGTTGGACCATAGTGTAAAATACTTAAACTTATGAGTTTCAAGATTACTTGAAAGAGTATGGTATTCTTTCACAGTAGACTCCTCCCGGGACACCTCAATTTAACGGTGTGTCCGAACAGAGAAACCAAACTTTGTTGGACATAGTAAGGTTAATTATGAGTCACCCTGAGCTACCATTTCCTTCATGGGATACGCATTGAAAAAGTGCAATACTTATTTTGATTAAGGTTCCGACAAAGTCTGTTGGAAAGACTTCATATGAAGTATGGATAGGAAAGAAACCAGGTTTCTCACTCCTGAAGATTTATGAATGTTGGGCATACTCTAAACGTTTGGATGATACCGAACTAGAACCCAAATCAGATAAGTGCCTATTTGTAGGTTATCCTAGGGAAACCAAAGTATAATACTTGTACAACTCACAAGAGAACAATGTAATTGTTGCTCTCCATGCGGTTTTCCTAAGAGGAATTCCTATATGCAGTGGTAAGTGGGAGGAAAAGTAAAACTCGATGAAAATTGGAGTGATACTATTCCAGGCACCGAGTCCTCACGGAACACCAACAGTTCATCAATGATGAAACTGTACTAATAATCTTCGAATACACAAGAATCGCGTAGGTCGGAGAGAGTCAGAAAACAACCTAGGAGGTATGGGTTTCTGATCTCACCTCATGTAGATATCAATCTTATTGAGGAATACGAACCGGCTACGTATGAGGAGTGATACAATGTATCGACTCCTTTTATGACAAATTACCATGAAGTCCGAAATGGATTCCATGTATACCAACTAAGTTTGGACAATGGTTGATGTACCAGAAGGCATTGTGCCTATTGGTACTAAATGAGTCTTCAAGGAAGACATACATGGATGGGAACATACAAATGTACACAGCTAGGCTTATACAGAAAGGGTATCGTCAACGACATAGTGTCGACTACGATGAAATTTTTCACATGTTTCCATGATTAAATCCATTCGGATAATGCTTGCTAGTGCTGCATATTTTGTTTATGAAATATGGCAGTTGAACGTCAAAATCACTTTCCTTAACGGAAACTTTTGGAGGATGTTTTATGCAACATCCTGACGATTTTGTCGTGCCAAAACATGCAAACAAGGTTTGCAAGCTAAATCGATCTATTTATGGATTGAAGCAAGCATAGCGTTCTTGGAACCAACGTTTTGATGAGATCATAATGGTATATGATTTCATTCAAAATGAATATGATTCTTGTGTATATAAGAAGGTTAATGGGAGCGCACTGACAATGAATGTCCTATAAGTTGATGATGTATTGCTTCTTAGCAATAACATTCCAATAATATAATCAGCGAAATCTTGGCTTTCATTAAAATTCTCCATGAAATACCTGGGAGAAGCATGTTTTATTCTAGGAATAAAGATCTACTAGGATAAATCTAGAAAGCTGCTGACAACCCTCCCAGAGCTCTTACGTTTTTGAAATGTATGTGACCTGATGTCTCATATGCTTTGAGCATATGTGGACGCTATAAGGCCAATCCAGGTGATAGTCACTGGATTGATGTAAAGAACATCCTTGAGTATCTTGGATGAACTAAGGATGCTTTCTAGGCATATGGGGAAAGAAGAATTTGAGGTGACTAGGTTCACCGCTGCAAGTTTCCAAACTGACAAAGATGACTTTAAGTCGCAATAAGAGTACATATTTAGTTTGAATAACGGAACAGTGAGCTGGAAATCTTCCAAGCAAGATACTATTGCCGAATAAATAACAAAAGTGGAACATTGCTGCAGTTGAGGTAGCAAAAGAAGAATTTTGGATCTATATAATCCTAATTGATTAGGTGTAGTTCTATTAGTAGCTGAGCTGGGCTACAACACAGGCTAAGGAACCGCGGTCTTATCAATGATCCAAGTATGTACTTCAACAGTTTTATCTGATTCGTGAGATCATACATCTTGGCGATGTGATGATCAAATAAAACGCATCAGATGGTAACATTGCAAATCCGCTGACGAAATTGTTTCTCAGCAGAAGTTTGAACGACCTGTACATAGTTCAAGTGTAGGACACTTGAGTGATTGGCTATAGGCCAAGTGGGAGATTGTTGGAAATTATGACCCATAGTATCACTATTTTTCCAGAACATGGTGTTGTTGTACAAATTAACTATGTGACAAAGGAAATTGCTCTTTTATCATTTGTAATTGGATTACCGGGATATATAAATGATAAAAGTCCATAGGATTAATACCATATTAATAAGATATGAGACAATATTAATTCACGTAAGGTTTAATCATTAAATATCCCTAGTCGTAGTATTATCGAGACTGGACATCGATAATGCAGAATAGGCTAGTATTACACTTGTGCGTGTTATGGATGCGTAACGAGATAGTTCTCATATATTTGGGTATTGGATACTCATGCAAGTGTAATAAGAGGTTCTGTTTACCTATGGTACGGAAACAGCTTCGCTCTGGATAGACCCCTCGGAATCCCATTGGTAGTATGACTATGTGTCTATGGGAATTTGAATCAGGGTAGGTGTATTTGGTCTTAACCTAAGACTCACATCGCTAATACTTGCGATAATCAGTATACTTTAGTTTTGGTCGTCTGGGGCTTTAACAGGTTCTTTGTACGCCTCTTCTGGGTATACTGAGAATCGTAGTGTATTGGGTGTGATGTCAAGATGGAAGTATCACTTCAGTCATATGGAGATGATGATCACGTAGGATACGGAACTAGTACTCTTAAGTACTGCAGTCATCGGGATAATATGACTGGTCATGATTATCCGATTATAGAGACTAGTTACCGGAGGTCCGATATATGCTTCGTACGGGTCAGACACAATTCCAGCCCTAGGCCTAGCATGTGATATCGATACTGGATCGTTATACGCAATACTACATATACTACGTCTGACAAAGATCTTGTATTCCTTAGAAGAATATTTCTGGAGAATTGGGTAGGCACGGTGTTTTGCTAGAAGCCTACCATGTCTTGTAAATCGGTAGGAACGTGGTACCGGGTACGCACGTGTTCGGATAGTCTGATGACCATATTTACTGCCAACATATCCAAGGATCTCTTGGGTCGCTTCCCGAAGATTCACCGATGAGATTTGACTCGAACATAATTAATATGGGATTAATTATGAGAGAGAAAATTAATCTGGGATTAATTACGGTAAGAATTAATCTGGGATTAATTAACAGAGAAAAATTAATCTGGGATTAATTGCGTCGAGAATTTATCTGGTATTAAATTCGTCGAGAAGAGAGAACGCGATTAATTTGGAACTAATCAGTAAAATAAATTAATAGTTAAATTGGATTTTTCTATTTAATTTATTTAATTGGGCTAAAATAATATATTAGATATATTAATTGAAATTAGATTTCAATGTGGAATTAAAATTGGATTTTAATTCGAGCGAACGAATTAATTAAAATTAATTCGTAAGCGACTTCCGTAATAATTTTGCTAGGCATTATTATTTAATTAAATTAGATTTAATTACGTCGCGACGGAAAAATTCGTTTAATCGGATTAAACGAACCCGAGTCCGAAGTGTGTTGAGCGACCCAACTTGAATTTTGAATTCAAAGTAGGGGGACCCACTAACTCACATCACTAGTCATTTGTTGATGTAAGTGGTTGGATGTATTTAATGCATTTTTTTTCAACACACTTGACTTTTGGTTTTGGAAAATATAAAAGGGAGTTATGTTTGGAAAACATTATTAGTTTTTTTAGGCATTACTATTCACATCTCTCTCTCTCTTCTCTACCCTCCATTGCCGATTCTTGGAGAAGAAATTTTGGTTCAATTTTTGGACAAAGCTAGCAATTTGGGAGTCATAGAAAGGTGATAAGGAAACTCACCCAAGAGTTTTGAACTCAACAAACAAGCTTGGAGCTCCAACAAAGAAGGAATTTTTGAAATCCTAAATTCGATCAATGTGAGTATTCTGCAACTCCCTTTGATTAATTCACACACGAATAACTCTTAGACGATCTTGGCATGTTCTAGGAACACTTACAGTTTGTTGGCATGGAGTTAGATTTTCTCCTTCATGGCCATGTTTGAATGGCACAATGTGAGAACATTCCCTTGTGGCTAAGTGATTTTATCGCCTGAGGGTCGGGTATGTCCCATCGAGGCCTTATTATACTTGATTGCATGTTTGAATGGCACAATGTGAGAATATTCCCCCAAGCCCGTTTGGATGGCACACGGAGGGAGCATTCCCTTGTGGCCAAGTGATCTCATTGGCTCGAGGTCGGGTACGTCCCACCGAGGCCTCTTCTTATTTGTTGGCATGGGCATTTTGAAGGTGGTCAGATAGAAGACCGTTGCTTGTTTAAAGGATTCAAAATCCGCTAAGTGAATAAGCCCAAGGGTAAAATCGTGATGTCAGGCTCGAATGTCAATGAAGCTTATGATGTGGTCCTTTAGAGGAATGGTTGGAATAACTTTTGTAAACGTACCAAATATTGGTTAAAGTTAATTCAAAGTTGAAATGGAAGTTGCCCCGGTTCAGGTCTTTGTTTGGTTTGCTGTAGTGTGAAAATTATATTTTCATTTACAAGATTTTTTACATTGGCCCCTTAGGGTAACCCGTACATATATAAAAAGAAGGAAAAAGAGTGCACGTTTAGGAGGAGAGGCCAAGTGCGTCTTCGCGTTGAGCTGCAGCGGATGACGAGGGGCCTGAGTGTTGGGATATATGCCCTAGAGCATCATGTAATGTAAACGATATTATATTTTATGAATAAATGATGCATTATTCATTTATCAAAGTGTTTGTTTAATATCACATATTGTATATTATCATGTTTACCCTAGATTACTCATGTTCATTCGGACTTAGTGTATGAGTGTCATACACATGAGGATTTAAGTCTCAAGTTAGTAATCTAAAATAGTTCATAGAGAGCGAATAAATCGGGTACTTTTTTTGTGGTTTATCTATAGTTGCGGTCTATTCTAAATCGTATGGCGACCTTGATCCAGGATCGTTCATGTGGAGACATGAGAATGAATGCACCTTGTATGATGCGATTATATAGGACTGGACCCAGATAGAAATGAGTTTCTTATAATTTCCGTTAAATAAAGAAATTCATTTCGATGTACAAGATGGTCATATATGGATTGATCTTAATCCTGAGTGTACTACGAACTCCTGCATGGTAGACTATGTCCTTTGATTTACAAAGGTGAGGTTGATGTAGCAATCCCGACCAATAGCTATGTGGTTTGGGGACATGGTTTGGTGTGTAGCTGGGGACGTTTTACATAGATATGGAGTTCACTCCTTCTTACGAGAAGTAGAGGAGTATATTTCTTAAGGGTTGATTCGGTACTTGAACGGTTAGAGTGCTCAAGTCTTTCTATTGCGAATAGAAAGATTAATATTCATAATGGTTATGAATAATCGTTCATTAGAGAATCAATGGTACTTAAGGCAAAAAGAATTAGAGGGGTATAACATATATTATGACCCGGTTCTAATTACGAGATACTCGTGAAGGGTCTAATCCTTATGTAATGAATATAACGATGGACACCGACGTGGTTCAGCTTAATTTATCTATCTGCGGCAACTGAAGTGCAGCTTCTGATTTTTAGTGGAATAACGCGGAGTTAATAACTCAGAATATTTAATTAAGAGCTTAATTAATATTCCAAAATTAATGGAGCCCGGAACCGTAAGTCATTTTGGTCTCCGTGCTAGCTCAATATATTGTAGCAGGTTAAATA
>SKCR01048809.1:0-49926 GCA_019454045.1 Zanthoxylum bungeanum | reverse complement strand
ACCTAGGGTGGATCGCCTTTATCAGAAATGGTTTTTGATTAAGTTGTAAAGAATCGTGGACGTGTCGACATGAGATGTGTGCCTTGGAAAGTTGACGGTGAATTCTATGTTTCCTAAGCATAACTCGGATATCCTACGATGGAGGGATTGTTAAACATATGTGATGACCTCGACTTGTATAGTTTAGAAAGGTCGTTCGTGTTTTTCACGAATTCAGAGGTGGTCGAATTGCGTACATATTAGCTAGGCTTATATGATGAACGTGTCTGGACTTAGAAAGTCCCAATATGAAGTTTACTCGTTGAGTACTTGGATAGCCGATTAATTTTGATAAAAGATGATATTCGATATTATAATTATCAACTAAGATAATCAAGTTTTATTGGATAAATCTGATTATTTACTTTGACCTAATTGGATTAACTAGATTAATTAAAGATTTACACAAGGGCTTTATCATAATTTCATAAATATATCTACCAATGAGGATATTTTGGTAATTGCTATTATGTAATTATATGTATATTTGGCTTGATTTAATTAGATTAAATCAAAGTGGCATACATGTAACTAATCCATTAATTAAGCTTTATCTTGATATAATTTGATTAAATCAAAATGGTAGACAAAAATGATTAGTCACACCTAATTATATATATTTGGAAAAATTAGATTAAGCTCACATAAAAGTTGATTAGAACTTTTATTAATTAAAAATTTCATAATTTTTTCTATAAATAGCAAGCTTAAGGAAGATTTTAATAAAGCTTTTGAAAGCTAAGTACAAGAAATTCTTGGAGAAATTAGTCTATGTTAGAGAAGTTTTTAGAGAGGTTTTGGAAGATCTTTACAACATTTTATCTAGGAGAAATCAAGATTGGATCTTGGAGTGAAGCTTGCTTGCTTGGAATCAAGATTGGATATTTGAATTAAGCTTGCTAAACCTTGGAAGTTTTCCAACCATTTCAACAAAGGAGAATGAGATTAGATCTTTGTATCAAGCTTACTAGGTAATATTTGATATTATGTTCTTAATTAGTGAGTTTTCATTAGTGAGACATATAGTGATGAATTATGTATTGGATGCATGATTATATAGCTTAAAGTTGAAATAAGGCTAATGATTTGTGTTAGGATACTTTAGAAGCATAAACACAATATGCTTGTAATTGGGTCAAAGATGTTCATGTTGGACATGAAACAATTAATAAGAGTTTGGAACTCTAGATTAAAGCTTAGAGGTATGGCTATCATTTTAGAATTACTTGGCCACCTTTGGGTGAACTAAAATTGTTCATGAGATATTTCATAGTTGGATTCTAAATTGGTTTGTGTTTTGATTCAAACAAATACATACAAGTTTTTAGAATTCATGTATGTTAGTTGTATAACATGTGTTGATGGTGGTTATGATGCTAAAATTAGATTTTAGGTGTATTTTAAGTATTAGGAGAAAATTGGAAGTATTTAGTATTGGTTAGAAGTAGAAATTGCTCACTGCCTAGGGCAGCATCACGACTCTACCCCTCAAGCGTCGCGATACCGAGCATCACACCTAGTCGCATCGTAACGCTCACTCTTTCGCGTCACGACCTCGAGACATTCAGCTTTCATAGTTGCTCTCGCAATTTGGAGCGTCTCGGTGCCCAAGCTCCCGCGTCGCGACGCGAAGAGCTGATACATATTGAAACTTCATTTTCTCCACGTCGGAGTTTCCGTACTTCGTTTGGTCAATGTTTTATCCTATGGAATTGAAACAGAATGTAGTTTTACATAAAAATATATTAAAATACGCCCACAACAGAATGGTATCAGATACAAGACATAACCATACAACACATGTTGCATGTTTGATATGTATTTGAATCTATACCTCTCTATTTTAATTTAATTATGCATAAGTCATATTGGATATGCATTGTATTTTTTAAATTAAAATTTTAATTTTGACCCAAGCACGTTAATGACTTGATTGTCATAAATGTCTCATGATTAGGTGATTACTTTATTTTAAGTAATAGTATTAATAATGTTGGAGCATTATTGGATGGTCCGTCTTTTCAATACGAAGATGAATGAGTTCTTACTATTTATATCCAAGACCGTCATTAGTGTGAGGGTATAAGTGCTCAAAATTTAGGTCTCTCCAGTAAAACATTAGATGTAGCATGATGAGTTAACATAGTCACCAATACTATCATTATTGTAAGGTTGTACATAAGAAGCTCATTAATGCACAATGACAAATACACACCTGGAACACGTCTTAATCCGAGATCGTCATCAGTGTGAGGATAAGAAACAGTTCAAGACCAAACTAGGAGTCACATAAAGTGATTGACCTTGGAGGTATACCTAATGAGTTTATAAAGGCCAAGATCATCATTAGTATGAGGCTGGAGTAAATGTCATGGGATTCACTTCCCGCTATGAAATTTTGATAGTCAAATTTCTATTTTAAAGTTAAAGGAGATTTTGGAATTACGTAAAGTAGTGGGAGGGCACTAATAAATTTAAAATTCCATAATCAATTAGTGTTATTATATTAAAATGAACAATGTATTGCTAATGTTTAAATTTTATCTTGTAGATGGCTGCTGCAAAACCATTAGCGCGACTTTTGGATAAATGAGTCTTGAACTACTTAGAGTACGAGATAAACACCTGCCTTGACTAGGAATCAAAACGATTGAGGTATGTTACACTCAATCCAATATCTATCGAATTTGTTTTCAATTTTCTCAGACAGTACATAGATGTACCAAATGTTTGGAGCATTATGAGAGCACTCAAGGAGTTGTTCGAAGCAAATCAAGAAATTGAGATATATCGAAGGTCCAGGGAATTATTCCATGCTACGCTCAAGGATAAAGAAGTAGTTAGCATTCATATTTTGAACATGATTGACCAGATCAAATATATGGAACGACATGATATTTTGATAGATGATTGGCTAGCCAATATCTGATTTTGTCTTCTTTACCCGATACATATGCTGGATTTGTGATGCATTCGATGCAAGCCACATATGAAAAGCTTCATAATATATTATGCTAGACAGAACATGATTTGAATATAGAGAATCCCACTTTATACCTCCATGATGGAGCAAGCTCTTCAAAGATTTCTAGGAAGTCTAAGAAGATTACAATAGGATATTAGAAAAAAGATTCCAAGAAACAAACTGCAAGAAAACTTGTAGCTTGTGTGCATATCTAAACTGCAAGAAGTCTGAACACTGCAAGAAAGATTGTCTAGAGATGAAAGGAAAAGCAGGAACCTCAGGTACGCTTTGTATTTTTCCTATTATTGACATCTCATTAGCCTTAGATGCAAATAGTGGTTGGTTGTTAGACACCGGTAGTCCTACTCATATTTGCAACTCCATAAGAGTTAAAAGAAGGCTAAACATAGGAGAGATCCAGTTTAGAGTTGGCAATGATGAGACATTGGATGTCAAAGCCATATGAACAGTTGTTCTAGATCTCCCTAATAAATGTAAATTAGATTTACATGACTATTATTATATGTCCTCTCCTATCGTATAGATAATATCTTTACTGATATTAGATAAAGAATGATATAAAATAAACATTAAAGATTGTGCTTTATGTTTATATAATAAAGATAATGTTCTTTATCTAACGGTCACTATGTTTTGGAAACATATAGAGATGCTTTTAATGTAGAGGAAATTACAAGTAATAGATCTGAATTAAATAATACTGAATTATGGCATATGAGATTGGGCCACATACGTGTTAGACGTCTTTGAAAATTGGTTAATGATGGTTTGATTGAAGATCGTACTTTAGATCCTTATCCGATTTGTGAGTCATAATTCCTAGGGAAAATGACAAAGGCCTCATTTCTTGGTGTTGGACACCGTGCTGAAGATTTATTAGAACTAAAACACAGCGATGTGTGTGATCCATTAAATCATGTAGCTTCTGATGGTTCGACATACTTCGTTACTTTCACGGATGATAAGTCAAGATATGAATATGTCTATATATCAGAAATATTTGACAAGTTCAAAATATTCTAAAACGAAGTACAAACAAATAAATTCATCAAGTGCCTTCAATTAGATCGATGTGGTGAATTTATAAGCAACAAATTCAGAAGTTATTTAAGGGTGAATTGAATTCTCGCCCAATATAGCCCACCAGAAACTCCTCAACACAATGGTGTGTTTCAGTAGATAAATCACACCTTATTAGATATTGTGCGATCTATGTGAGCTATACAGATCTTTCATATTACCTTTAGGGTTGTACTTTACTTAACTACTGCCCACATACTTAATAGGGTTCCATCGAAAGTTGTTTCTACAACCTCATATTAGATATGGTTCGGTAGAAATCTAAGTTTTAGATATTTAAAGATTTGGGATTGTCTTACATACGTTATACTTACGCAACGAGATAAACTAGCACCTAGGGGGTATAAATATAGGTTCGTTGGATATCTTGAAAATTCTTTAGGATACGATTCTGAGCAACAAAATTTATTTGTTGTTCACTTTGCCACTTTTCTTGAAAAGAATTTTTAAGAGAAAGTGAGAATTGTAGAAAGATTGAACTTGATAAGTTTGATCCCAACAGTTAGGAACCTGAGATAGAACCATAGATCCCACAAGGTGAATGATCTAAAATAAAGGTTCTATGTAAGTCGAATAGAATATCAAAGCCTCTTGAGATATTATTTTTAATATCTGATGTGAGCCTTGATGTTATCCTCTTGGAGAAAACATATCCGACTATGTATATACATGTGATATTGGATATCGATTCGAGAAAATAGCAGGAATCCCTGAAGTCCGAGATCGATTCTATGCATGAAAATCAAAGTCAGGGACTTGGTTATACTTCCTGAATAAGTTAAACCTATTGGTTGTAAATGAGCTTATAAAAGGAAGCGCGGGCCCGATGGAAAGGTGGAAACCTTTAAAGCCCGACTGATAGCTAAAGGTTATACTCAATGTCGTAGGATTGACTATGAGGAAAATTTTTCATCAGTAGCCAAGTTAAAATCTATTAGGATTCTTTTAGCCTTTGCTGTATATCATGACTATGAGATATGGTAAATGGATGTGAAAACCGCTTTCCTAAATAGATTCCTATAAGAGGATATCTATATGGAATAACCAGAGGGTTTCATATCCATTGAGACTTCAAACTAGGTTTGTAAGCTCCAAAATTCTATTTATGGAATTAAACCGGCATCCCAAAATTGGAATCATTATTTTGATGAGATAACTGGATTATCTGGATTCATTAAGAACGAGGAAGAACTATGTGTTTATAAGAAAGTGAGTGGGAGAATGATAGTTTTCCCAGTTTTGTATATATATGACATCTTTATCATTGGAAATGATATAAGATTGACGCATATTGTGAAAACCTACCTTTGTAAGAACTTCTCCATAAAAGACATGGGTGAAACTTCCTATATACTAGGTATAATGCTCTACTTTGATAGAGTTAGGAAGCTTATAGGGTTGTCGCAATCCACATACATAGATAAAGTGTTAGAAAGATATGGTTTTACCAACTGCAAGGCAGTAAATGTATCTTTTCAATATGACATATATCTTTCGAAGAAAATGGTACCTCAGACTGAGGAAGAGAGAGTTAGAACTTCTAACTTGCCATATGCTTCTAGAAAGCATTATGTATGTTATGTTATGTACGAAACCTAACATCAGTTTCGATGTTATTGTGACTAGCCGATATCAATCTGATCCAGATAATGGACAACCATGAAATAAATCCTGAAATATCTTAAGGGTATTAAGGATAAGTTTCTAATATATGGAGAAGATGATTTACAATTTAAGGGTTATATAGACACTTACTTCCAAGGAGATCCAAAAGATAGATAGTCTACATCCGGATATATATATCTACCCTTAATAATGGTGCATTTAGTTGGTGATGTTCATAGCAAGGCTCAACAACTAATTCCACCACTGAGGCGGAATTCATAGCGGCTTTAGAAGCTGCTATAGAAGTTGTATATATTAGAAATATTATCACAGAACTTGGCATTGTGCCTAGTATTGAGGATTCGATCCCATTGTACTATGATAATAATGGAGCCATTGTGCAGGCTAAGGAGCCGAAGGCGCATTCCAATGGATATGAAATATCACGTGATTAGAGAGTTTATTGAACGAGAAGACATAGTGGTCTTGAAGGTTCAAGGACTAGACAACATAGAAGACCCGCTTACTAAAGCCTTACCTTCTAAGTTATTCGATAAACATGTGGAGGAGATGAGAATGTCGTACCATCCAAATTGGCACTAAGCAATTGGGAGTTTGTTGGAGTTGGTGCTTGGAGCGCTAATTCGAATAACGTATAGTATATTATATTTTATTATTTATTAATAAAATAACTATATTTTTATTTCAAACCTTATCAATGGTAATGTCATTATGCATATTAGATGGATATTTATGCTGAGAATGACATCGACCTTAGAATAGTCATGTAGTAATATTGGACACTAGGTGGTCTCACATTGGGATAATATTACTTTTATAAACTATTCTTAAAGTAAATATTCCTAGTTGTTGGTTTTGGAATACGGTCGAATTCCTATAACCGAAAAGACAAACACATGTCATATATTGGAATTGGAGTTCTAATGGTGTAACCCGATGTACCATGAGCATGAGAAACTCGTATAGACATGTGGGTATTCGTTGGAGAGAATACTGAAAGACTCACATATAATTCCTAATAGTTGGAAGTACACATCACCGTCAATAGAAATATCCTCGAGTCGAGTAGCATATATGATCCTTTGATTATAAGATATCATTAGTTTCTATGAGATCCTCCACACTTTGATGTCATGTATGTCAGAAACCTTTCATGGTCTGGCCTCTAGATATTCATTGGGTGTAGACCGATGCACTAATTAATCAAGTGCATATCAAGATAAGTATCTGTAGGCCCATATGTGTACCATAAGGGGTATGTATGTGAGTAAGTCACGATTCTCAAGACTTTGGCGCCAAAGCCGATCACCTAGGGTGAATCGCTTTTATCAGAAATGGTTTTTGATTAAGTTGTAAAGAATCATGGACGTGTCGACATGAGATGTGCACCTTGAAAACTTGACAGTGTATTTTATTTTTCATAAGCACAACTCAGATAGCCTACGACAGAGGGATTGTTAAACATATGTGATGACCTCGACTTGTATAGTTCAGAAAGGTCGTTCGTGTTCTTCGCGAATTTGGAGGTGGCCAAATTACGTACATATTAGCTGGACTTATATTACGAACGTGCCTAGACTTAGAGAGTCCCAGTATGAAGTGTACACAGTGAGCACTTGGGTAGCCAATTAATGTTGATAAAAGATAATATTCGATATTATAATTATCAACTAAGATAATCAATTACTTAAAGGCTTTATCATAATTTCATAAATATATATACCATTTGAGTATATTTTATTAATTGCAAATATGTAATTATAGGTGTATTTGGCTTGATTTAATTGGATTAAATCAAAGTGTCATACATGTAACTAATCCATTAATTAAGCTTTGTCTTGATTTAATTGGATTAAATCAAAGTGGTAGACAAAAGTGATTAGTCACACTTAATTATTCTTATTTGAACAAATTAGATTAAACGCACAGAAAAGTTGATTAGAACTTTTATTAATTAAAAATTACCTAATTTTTTCTATAAATAACAAGCTTAAGGAAAATTTTAATTAAGCTTGTGAAAGCTACATACAAGCAATTCTTGGAGAAATTAGCCTCGGTTAGAAAGTGTTTAGAAAAGCTTTGGAAGATCTCTATAACATTTCATTTAGGAGAAATCAAGATTGGATATTGGAGTGAAGCTTGCTTGCATTGGAATCAAGATTGGATCTTGGAATGAAGCTTGCTAAACCTTGGAAGTTCTTCAACCATTTCAGCAAGAGAGAAGGAAATTGAATCTTTGTATCAAGCTTACTAGGTAATATTTGATATTCTCCTAAGCTATGTTCTCCATTAGTGAGTTTTCATTTGTGAGACATATAGTGATGAATTACGTATTGGATGCATGATTACATAACTTAAAGTTGAAATAAGGCTAATTGACATGCTCAAAAAGTGGTCTTTTACTCCCAAGTATAAGAGTGTCGAAGTAATAAAATAACCCGATAAGTCCGGGGTCAATCCACAAGGAATAGATTTAGTAAAATAGAATGATAAGTAGAGTGAAGAGAAAAAGGTTTGATTTGTTGGAGTTGTCAGAATTTTTAGGTTTAAAATACAATAATAAAATGAAATGCTGAAGTTAGGGGATCCACTTTTAATGTTTCAAATTTAGAAATCTCGCTTTATTATAATATGTAAATTTTCATTTTTACCCAATTAATTTATCTCAGGAATTAATTATGCCAATATTTAGAACCGGCCATAAAGACGATAGTCATTTCTGTCGATAACTAGTCCTGCCAAGGTACTAAGTATGCCAAAAACATAAAACTAGCCATAAAGGCGGTGATTGTTGGACAATTATGACCCATAGCATCACTATTTGTACAGAACATGGTGTTGTTGTACAAATTAACTATGTGACGAAGGAAATTGCTCTTTTATCATTTGTAATTGGATTACTGGGATATATAAATGATAAAAGTCCATATGATTAGTACCAGATTAATAAGATATGAGACAATATTAATCCACGTAAGGTTTAATCATTAAATATCAATAGTCGTAGTATTATCGAGACCGGACATCGATAATGCGGAATAGGCTAGTATTACACTTGTGCATGTTATGGAAGCGTAACATCATAGTTCTCATATATTTGGGTATTGGATACTCATGCAAGTGTAAGAAGAGGTTCTGTTTACCGATGGTACAGAAACAGCTTCGCTCTGGATAGACCCATCAGAATCCCATTGGTAGTATGACTATGTGTCTATGGGAATCCGAATCAGGATAGGTGTATTTGGTCTTAACTTGAGACTTGCACCACTAATACTTGCGACAATCAGTATACTTTGGTTTTGGTCGTCCAGGGCTTTAACAGGTTCTGTGTACGCCTCTTCTGGGTATACTGAGAATCGTAGTGTATTGGGTGTGATGTCAAGATGAAAGTATCAATTCAGTCATATGGAGATGATGATCACGCAGGGATACGGAACTGGTACTCTTAAGTACTGCAATCATCGGGATAATATGACTAGGTCATGATTATCCGATTATAGAGACTAGTTACCAAAGATCTGATATATGCTTCATACGGGGCATACACATTTCCAGCCCTAGGCCTATCATGTGACATCTGATACTGGATCGTAATACGCAATACTTAGTATACTATGCCTGATAAAGATTATGTATATTCCTTGTTGAATATGTTTATGGAGAATTGGATAGGCACGGTGCTTTGCTATAAGCCAACCATGTCTTGTAAATCGGTAGGAACGTGGTACCGGGTACGCACGTGTTCAGATAGTCCGATGACCGTATTTACTACCAACATATCCAGGGATCTCTTGGGTCGCTTCCCAAAGATTCACCGATGAGATTTGACTCGAACAGAAAATTAATCTGGGATTAATTATGAGAGAGAAAATTAATCTGGGATTAATTACGACAAGAATTAATCTGGGATTAATTAATAGAGAAAGAATTAATCTGAGATTAATTGCGTCGAGAATTTATCTGGGATTAAATTCGTCGAGAAGAGAGAACGCGATTAATTTGGAATTAATCGGTAAAATAAATTTAATAGTTAAATTAGATTTTTCTATTTAATTTATTTAATTGGGCTAAAATAATATATTAGATATATTAATTGAAATTACATTTCAATGTGGAATTAAAATTGGATTTTAATTCGAGCGAAAGAATTAATTTATAATTAATTCGTAAGCGACTTACGTAATAATATTGCGAGGCATTATTATTTAATTAAATTGGATTTAATAAAGTCGCAACGATAAATTTGTTTAATTCAGAATTAAACGAACCTGGGCCCGAGCGAAGTTACATGTTAGATTGTCCGACTTAAATTTGGAATTTAAAATGGGACCCACCAACTTACATCACTAGTCAATCTTGAGTATATACACATTTTGATTGTTGACTTTTGGTAATTTATTTTGGAAATCAAAATATCAAACAACTTCATCTCTCTCTTCCTCTCACTTTGCCGAACACTTGCTTCCTTGGAGGGCAAAATTTTCTTTCAAAATTTGTTCAAGCTAGCACTTAAAGGAGTGAATCAAGGTGATAGGGAAACTCACCCAAGTGTTGGAAACACTCAAGAAAGCTTGGAGCTTCCACCGACATCCATGAAAAGTTTTGAAACTCATCCGATCAATGTAAGTTATTCCGTAAACTTTCTTGATTAATTCACACACGAATCACTCTTAGACGATCTTGGCATGTTCTAGGAACACTTACAATGATACCGTATAAAACCAGCCATATAGGCGGTGATATCGTTTGTCTATAACAAGTCCTGCCGTACTCAATTATGCTAAAATCATATAAAACCATCCATATAGGTGGTAGCAAGATAAAACCAGCCATATAGGCGGTATCAAGATAAAACCAACCATATAGGCGGTAGCCAATTTTGTCAATAATTAATCTAGACCTAAATCAAGTTTTAATCATTAGATTAGAATTTATTTATTATAATGTAGGAGATATTGATCTAAGTTTTCATTATAAAAGCTTCACCCATTACCCCAGCGAAAAAATTTAGCTACTCATTTTGCAATTAAACATATTCGTAATTTTATTATTGAAAGAAAAAGACATTACAAAAAGCTTTAAATAAATAAATATATATCTCCAAAATCTATAAAGGAATTCAGAAAGAAATCATGAAAATTTCTTCTGCCGGATGCTTCAATTTATAGGCAAAGTTTGGTCGGCGTGTCGCGACGCCAATGCTATGCACGTCGTGACGTCCATTCCACGTTGGGGACACATGTCGAGAGAATAGCACGTTATGCGATGTCTTCGTCTTATTAGGTCCGTCGCAACGTGCAAATATTTTCGTGTCGCGACGCGGAAGCTGAATTTCTATTATTTCCCTTTTGCAAGTCTAGTTTGTCCTGTCGAGCTTCCGATCAGTATTTTACCTACCAAATAACAAAAATAACACAATAAAAACAGTAAAAACATAACTTAAAATATTATTTCACAAACGTACCAAATTAAGAGGATTAATGAAACTATAAGTGTAAAATGATTGATTT
Organism: Zanthoxylum bungeanum; assembly: GCA_019454045.1. NCBI lineage: Eukaryota > Viridiplantae > Streptophyta > Magnoliopsida > Sapindales > Rutaceae > Zanthoxylum > Zanthoxylum bungeanum. Next base: position 38,685 of record SKCR01048809.1, on the reverse strand, counting down.
ATCGTATAATAAATATGTCAATTTTTAGTGTTCATCACACCCCCCAACCAGCTTATTACTAGTCCCTAGTAATTCATGCGAAATCTAAGAAAAATTCTTATCCAAGTTAAAGATTGTTTTATTTCTTTCTAAATGATCAAATAAATGATTTCTCCTGTACTTTTTACCATTCTTCCATATAATAATAAAACGAGGTATTAATCAATTTATTGTGCCCATATTACCCACAAGTATTTGTTGAAAAGAGAGTAATATTTTTAGCCTAAAATTATTTTAGAGTTTACACCTTTTGGCAGTGAAAGTTTATTTATAAATATATCTTCGATCCTTGTATCGAACTTTGGGCTAGTGACTCCCAAACTAGTTAGTTTTAGGGCACTAGGTGTTAAGACACCCCTACGGACTTAAAGGCTCGGATCTCATATATTAAAAAGAAAAAGTGTCTGATTCCCTTAAGCTTTCTTTTAACCCTTGTAACGAGCTTTGGGCCAGTAATTCCCAGACCAGTTGGCCTTAAGATACTAAGTGTTAAGACACCCCTATGGACTTAATTGCTCGAGTTAAAAAGGCTACGAAAATGAACTTTATTCAAACTCCATTTTTTCAAGCTCTACTATTTTACGCGAACAATCACTGCTTTTTGAGGCAAGATGTCCGGTTACTGAGTAAAATTTTTTATTAAACTAAATCAAACTCTATTGTTATACGTGAACAATCACTGCTTGTTGAGGCAAGATATCCGGTTACTAAGTAAAAGCATGATTAGTTTTTTTTTAATTATATATATATTTTACTGTCTTTAGATGTTACCTCCAACAAACTAGAGAACTGAAAATTACAAAATTTTCACTTACTACCTATGAGCATATGTTACCATGTTGTTGATAATATTTGTCAAATGAGCATATAAAGATCAAATTTAATCAATATTATGGAGAATTCACAAATTTAAATGATTCAAAAAGAAATGAATAAAAAATAACTTGTTACGAATTATATTGAGATGTGTCTTATGAGTGAAAACTCCTTACACAGCCACCTCTGAACAACAATTCCACTTGGTTTTAGAAAACAAATTTGTTGTTAGTTTGTGTGTATATATATGGATATATATTCTTACACACAAAATAACAACAAAGTAAAAATATTTTTTTAAAAAAAAACATCAATGAAACATGAAAATTATCTAGTAAACTATCCCCTCCTCCAACCAAAATGAGACATTGTCCATAATTTTTAAAGAAAGAGAAGTAGAGTTTAGAAGATATCACCTGGTTAATGTGGAATTGACAGTTACAGCTACGACTAAAGATTACAGATTAAGATCCAAGTTTACTCTGCGCTTTTTTGTCATGATCGTTACCAGACCAATTCAATTTGGAAAGAATAAGGTCGATTTTTGGTTCATAAGCTAAGAATTGGTCAATTAAATCATCAGTTTTTCTTGCAGTTAGGAAGATATCTCTTACTGGTTTTGAAATAAACCCATTTCTTTTGGCATCTTCAAGAAATAGAAAAAGAAAATCGAAAAACCAATAACATTAAACAACCTAATGGGTTTTTGGTGAATAAACAAGTTTTCCCATGACGCAACTGTGAATATTTCTTCCAACGTTCCTAGCCCACCTGGTAAAGCAATGAAAACATCAACATGATTGATAATTTAAGTGAGTCTTTCAGACATACATGGGACAATACATTCTTCTCCATTTGATTTTTCGATGATGTTGTCCTATATTAAGGGTTTTGGAATGAGACCTAAAATTTGACTGCCACTTTCTTGTACAGCCTTTGAAATACACCCCATTAATCCAAGATTGCCACCGCCATATACTAAGTGCATGTTTCTGTTTTCCATAACCTTACCCAATTCTTTTGCAGCCTCAATAAATTCTGGTTTAGTTCCGGAGCTAGTTCCACAAAACACACAGATATTTATGAATCGTTATTTTGAAGTTGTCTCCATTTGTACTATCTCTCTTAGCTAGATGTGTTGAACAGAGAGAAGTGACGACCTGAATTTATAGATCCTGAAAAAGGGTGAGTAATAAATGCACTAATACCTGTAAAATGATAATTATAGGAAAATAGATCGTGAACAAAAAAAGGTTAGATAATGTCGGTGGAAAGTAAATCAAAACAGTAATTTAAAGTAAAGGAAATCAAAGCAATAATTTAAAACAATATATACTAGTAGTTGTGATTGTGGATCACATCTTCCTCTGGTTTTACAGCCAGTAACGGCTTGAACGCTCTCTATGGGTCGGGGATAGGCTTCCCATCCAACTATCTTATAAATTGGCAAATAGGGTCTTTTAAAGTCAGATTCCCGAGACTGTATTGTTGTCTTTCTATTTGAAATTGTGTATGTAACTTGCGAATCTCTCGATGAACATATCCATTAGGATGTGTCTCAAGATTAATTGATATATTATCCAAAGACTCCTTACTCAAGCCATCCTCAATGAATTGAATTTTATCTTCACGATTATCAGACACCATTCCTAAAGAATGACAATGAGTGTTTCACGTACAACATGCACACTTATAACAAACACCTAATTGTTTAGCTCTTCATTTTTAAGTGATCGGTGAAATCACTCACATTATGCAAGTGCACGTATCGCTCAAGTAGTATAAAATATATAGATCCCATGAGGACTTAATACCTAAGCTATTAATATATGAAGCCAAATATTTACGAGTATCTAATTGATCGATTGTTGATTGGATGGTGATTTTGGTCTAAAAACAAGTAAATAAAACAGTGTGAAATTAAATTAAAGGAAAAATCAATATTATAAAACTATCTAGGATTGTGAATTCTTCCAATATCTTTTAAAGATGAAGTGACTATCTCATGTTTGTGCAATATATCGGTTTATTAACCTGGAACACAAAATTATGCAAAATCTCTATCGATGGTCAGATTCAAACACCAAAAGTAATCCAATTAATCATATGTCTATGTTAACTAAATTACCTAAATTCATTAAGATTAAGTTTCAATTGTGGCTACCCCCGCCCGATAGGTATATGTCTATCTTGGAAGGAAATTTACCTACACCATGCCCCAAGATGAGATCGTGAGCTATTGAGTCTAAGGCTGAAACCTAAAATTCATTCGTCAAGTTTATTTTAAGTTTACCAAATCAATCTTATCAATGGCCAGTTAACAAGAAGCATTAAGCTTAAGACTCTATAAATAAACCTTTATATTACCCAAGACACAAAATAATCACTTATAAAACGGTGATATTGGAATTCACCACAACCTTAGATAAGAGGTTTAGTTACCATACATATCTAGGAATATTAAAGACACAAATAAAGTAAATGACATAAAGTAAAGCTTGGAAATTAAAAAGATAAATTAACAATAAAGAAAATACTAGGGTTAGAGGATCCACTTTTATTACTTCTAATTTAGATATCTTCTTTATTATAATATATAAACTTTGCATGACATTACGAACCGAACATATAAGTGGTATCCTGATTACATCAAATTTATGATTAATTCCAACCGACCATAAAGGCGGTATCCAATTTATTTAGGTTAAAATAAATTTAATTACGTCTGACCGACCATAAAGGCGGTATCCCATTAAGTTAGGTTTTAAAATATTTTATATATTATAATTAAGGGAGATTAATCTAAATATTAGTAATAAAAGCTTTAGCCTTCACCCCAGCAGAGGGGAGTTACCTCCTCATACTAAAAAGTAAAATAAAGAAAGAACTATTGCATAAAATAAAAATTAAATACAAGAAAGCTGTAAATAAATAAACAAGACAAAATCTTCTTAGTATTCTTAAGGAAATCCCCAAAAGAAGGTATGAATTTTCCTTCTGATTTCGGCCTCATTTTATAGGCAAAATTTTGGTCCACGCGTCGTGATGCAAAATATCTGCACGTCGCAATGCGACGTTGATTTAATGCGATGATGACATGTGACTCGGTGTCGCGAGTCATTGGCTCGGTGTTTTTTCGGCAGCTGAATTATTGGCTCGGTGTCGCGAGTCATTACTTACGTCAGGTGTTAGCAGAACAGTAACTGAGGCACATGTTAGTAGGTTTACTGTGATGTTGACATGTGACCGACGTATTTTAGCGGTTGGGATGCATAAGGGTTATGCGTCGTAACGCGTAAATGATGATTTTGCCCCTTTTTGTCTGTTTTTCGCTGTTTTAGCCCCGATTTGATTCCAGTGAGTCCTGAAACCTTATTTATCTCCAAAATACACAAAACACATCAAAATATTCACAAAACTCAAGAAACTATACAAAATATTAAGTCAAAAAAGGGGTAAATACTGATATATTTATCACACCCTCAAACCTAGCATTTTGCTAGTCCTTGAGCAAAATAATAAAATTAAATACAATAAATAACTTTAAACTAAGCCACTTTCGTTGGGATCACGGTTGCATTTAGCGTATGCCATAAACCTTTAAACCCTAGGTGTCCATAGTGGACGAGTTGTAGTCTCGTGAGGGCTTACAACAACGATACCCACAAACGTCAAATGCAAAAAGATTAAACAAGTTAGTGACTAAACAAGTGAAACTCTTATCCAAGTTAATAAATGTTTTTTTTCTTTCTAAATTATCAAATAAGTAAATTCTCCGATTATTTTTACCATTCTCCATATACACAACCAACAAGGTATTAATCAACTCATTGTTCCCACAATATTCATAAGTGTAGTTAAAAAAAGAGTAATATCAGAATTCACACTTTTTTTAGCAGTGGATATTTTTTTATTTATTTACAACATCTTCAATCCATGTAGCGAGCTTTGGGCCAATGACTCCCAAGCGAGTTGGCTTTAGGGCACTAGGTGTTAAGACACCCTTACAGACTTAATTACTCAGATTTAAATTTTTTTTTTTAATTTATAACATCTTTAATCCATATAGCGAGCTTTGGGCCAGTGACTCCCAAACCAGTCGGCTTTAGGGCACTAGGTGTTAAAATTCCTATATAGACTTAATTACTCGGATCTCAGATGTTCATATTTTTTATTATTCCAGTGCTTTTTAGATGCTTCCTCCAATTAAACTAGAGCACTACATATTACAAACTTTTCACTTACAACTCATGGCCATATGTTACCATGCATGTTGATAATACCAATCAACTGAGCATATGAAGATCCAATTTAGTCAGTATTATGGAGAATTCACAAATTAAACAATTCAAAAGGAAATAAACAAAGATTAACTTGTTACGAAATAGGTTGAGATACGTCTCAGAAGTGGAAATTTCTTACACAGCTATCTCACACCAATTTCACATGATTAGTCAAATTAAAAACATAAAAACACAAAAAATTTAGAATTTTTTTGAATTTTTTTAGAAATTTTTTTTTTGATTTTTTTTGAAAATGTTTGACTAAAAACCAAGCAAAAACAACACAACGAAAAAAATAAAAATAATAACAAAATACTAATCAACTATTCCCCTCCCCCAAACCTAATTGAGACATTGTCCCCAATGTCTAAAAAGTAGAAGAAGAGTTTAGTAAACAGTATCTGGTTAGCTGAAATTCTACATATTAAAAAGAAAATTAAGGGTTAAGATCAAGGTTAATCCGACGCTTCTTACCACGATCATTATCGACCAGTTTATCTTGGAAAGGATATGGTCAATTTATGGTTCAAAGGCTAAAAGTTGGTGATCGGTGGTAAACACTTACGTAACGCAAGCACACGTATTGTTCAAGTAGTATAAAATATATCGATCCCACGAGGACTTAATACCTAGGCTATTAATTTATGAAGCCAAATGTTTATGAGTATCTAATAGATTGATTGTTTATTGGATGGTGATTTTTTTTCTGAAAACAAGTAAATAAAATAGTGCGAAAGTAAATTAAAGGAAAATTCAATATTATAAAACTATCTAGGGTTGTGAAACTTTCCAATATCTTTTAAAGATGAAGTGGTTATCTCATGTTTGTCCAATATATCAGTTTATTAACCTGGAACACGAAATTATGCAAAAGCGTCTATCGATAGTTAGATAAAAACACCCAAATAACCCAATTAATCATATGTCTATGATAACCAAGTTACCTGAATTCATTAAGTTTAAGTTCCAATTGTGGCTACCCCCGCCCGACAGCTAATGTCTATCTTGTAAGGAAATATACCTAAAGGTCACCATGCCTCGAGGTGAGATCGTGAGCTATTGAGTCTAAGGTTGAAACCTAAAATTCCTTCGTCAAGTTTATTTTAAATTTACCAGATCAATCTTATTAATGGCCAGTTAACAAGAAGCATTAAGTTTAAGAATCAATAAATAAACCTTTATATTACCCAAATCATAAAATAACCCCTTATAAACCGATGATATTGGAATTCATCACAACCCCACATATGGTATTTAGTTACAACACATATCTAGGACTAGTAAAGACATAAATAAAATAAATGACATAAAGTAAGGGCTGTAAATTAAAATGATAAATTAACAATAAAGAAAATGTTGGGGGTTAGATGATCCACTTTTATTGCTTCTAATTTAGATATCTCCTTTATTATAATATATAAACTTTGGATGATATTACCAACCGACCATATATGCGGTATCCTGATTAAGTCAAATTTATGATTTATTCCAATCGACCATAAAGGCGGTATCCAATTTAGTCAAGTTAAAATCAATTTAATTAAGTCCAACCGACCATAAAGGCGGTATCCCATTAAGTCAGGTTTTAAAAAATAGTTTATATATTATAATTAGGGGAGATTAGTCTAAAAATTAGTAATAAAAGCATAGCCTTTCACCCCAGCAGAAGGGAGTTACCTCCTCATATTGAAAAGTAAAAATAAAGACTGAAAAATAAAGTAAAGAAAGAACTATTGCATAAAATAAAAATTAAATACAAAAAGCTGTAAATAAACAAACAAGATACAATCTTCTTAGTATTCTTAGGGAAATCCCCAGAAGAATGTATATATTTTCCTTCTGATTTTAGCTTCAATTTATAGGGAGAATTCTGCCCCGCGTGTCGCGACGTAAAACCCTTGCATGTCGCGACGCGCCAGTGATTCAATGCGATGATGACACGTGGCTATCGATAGAATTATTGACTTGGCGTCACGACACATTTAGGGTTATGCGTCGCAACGCATGCTTCAATGATGACATCATCGATGACGTATGTCGACAGGCTGCATGATTGTGGCGCGTCATAATGCAAAGGATGTTGCCCATCGCGACTCATGAACAAATAGTTTCCCAATTTGCCCTTTTTGATATGAATTTCGTCGTTTTAGCCCCGATTCAATTTCAGTGAGTTCCGAAACTTTATTTATCTTTAAAATAACACAGAAAAGATAAAAATATTCACAATACTCGAGAAACTAAACAAAATATTAAGTTAAAGGGACATTAAATACTGAAATATTTACCGCTTATCACAGCCCCAAACCTAACATTTTGCTAGTCCTCGAGCAAAATAACAAAATAAAATACAATAAACAACTTTAAAATAAAATTAAACTAAGCCACTTTCGTAGGGATCACAGTTGCCTTTAGCGTATGCAACAAGCCTTTAAACCCCTAGGTGTCCCTAGTGGACGAGTTGTAGTCTCGTGAGGGTTACAACGATGATACCCACAAACATCAAATGCACACAAAAGCAAAAAGTTCAAACAAGTTAGTGACTGAACAAGTGAAACTTTTATCCAGGTTAATAGTTGTTTTGTTTCTTTCTAAACTATCAAATAAGTAAATTCTCCGATTATTTTTACCATTCACCGTATACACAACCAACAAGGTATTAAGCAGCTCATTGTGCCCACAATATTCATAAGTGTAGTTGAAAAGAGAGTAATATTTTTGTCCTAAAGTTATATCAAAATTCACACCTTTTTAGCAATGGATTTTTATTTTTTATTTTTTTAATTTTTTTATTCCATCTTCAATTCATGTAGCGAGCTTTGGGCCAGTGACTCCTAAGCCAGTTGGCTTTAGGGCACTAGGTACTAAGACACCCTTACAGACTTACTTACTCAGATTTCAGATATCTTTTTCTCCTTTTTTTTACAACATCTTCAATCCATATAGCGAGCTTTGGGCCAGTGACTCCCAAACCAGTTGGCTTTAGGGCACTAGGTGTTAAAACACCCATACAGACTTAATTACTCAGAACTCAGATATTTTTTTTCATCGTTTTTTTAGATGATTCCTCCAATTAAACTAGAGCACTGAATATTACAAACTTTTCAATGACAACTCATGGCCGTATGTTACCATGTATGTTGATAATACCTGTCAATTGAGCATATGAAGATCCAATTTAGTCAGTATTATGGAGAATTCACAAATTAAATAATTCAAAAGGAAATAAACAAAAATTAACTTGTTAAGAAATAGGTTGAGATACGTCTCAGAAGTGAAAATTCCTTATACAGCTATCTCACACCAATTTCACCTGATTAGTCAAATTAAAAACATAAAAACACAAAAAAAATTAGAATTTTTTTTGAATTTTTTTGAATTTTTTGACTAAAAACCAAGTAAAAACAACACAAAGAAAAAATAAAATCCATCAACATTAAACAGTCCAATTGGTTTCTGGTGTATATTCAAGTTTGCCCAAGATAGTACTATAAAAATTTCCTCCATTGTGCCCAAGCCACATGGCAAAGCAATAACAGCATCAAACGGTTAATCATTTCTACCAGTCGTTCAGACATATCTGGCACGATGCATTCACTCCATTTGATGGTCCTTAAAGATTTGCCTCTCCAAAGGTTTTGGGATGATTCCCAGAACTTGACTACCTCTTTCCTGTACGTCCCTTGAAACGTAACCCATTAGTCCAAGATTGCCATCGCCATATACTAATTGCATATTCCTTTCAGCTATGACTCTAAATCCCATTCCTGTGCTGCCTCAACATACTCTGGTTTAGAACCAACCTAGTACCACAAAACATACAGATGTTTAAACTCGTCTTCTTGAAGTTGCTTCCATTATTATTATTATTATTATTATTTTTCTTTCTTTCTCAAATTTGGAGTCTTCAAGAGTGCAATAACGAGCTTAATTTATAGAACCTAAAATGGGTGAGTAATAATAGCACTAGTACTTGACAAATGATAATTATTAGCTAAATAGTAAAATATTGTTAGACAATAATGACCCATAGCGTCACTATTTTGTAAATGATATTGTATTATTGTACAAAATTAACTATGTAGCAATGAAATTGCCTTTTACCGTTTTGTAATTTATTTACTTTGATATATAAATGGTAAAAGTCCCTATGATTAATTCCGGATTGAGATGATATGAGACAGTATCAATCCATAAAGGTTTAATCATTAAATATCCCTAGTCGTAGTATTATCGAGATTGGACATCGATAATGCGGAATAGACTAGTACTGCACTTGTGCGTGTTGTGAGGGCACAACAGCATAGTTCTCATATATTTGAGTATTGGATACTTATGCAAGTGCGGTAGGAGGTTGTGTTTTACCGATGGTACGGAAAACAGCTTCGCTCTGGATAGACCCCGCGGAATCCCATTGGTAGTATGTCTGCGTGTCTATGGGAGTCCGCTTCAGGGTAGGTGCATATGGTCTTAACCTGAGACTTGCATCGCTAGTACTTGCGACAATCGGTAGACTTTAGTTTTGGTCGTCCAGGGCTTTAACAGGTTCTGTGTACACCTCTTCTAGGTTTATCGGGAATCGTAGTGTATTGGGTTTGATGTCAAGACGGAAGTATCACTTCAGACATATGGAGATGATGATCGCGCAGGATACAGAACTAGTACTCTATAATGGTTGCAACCATCGGGATAATATGACAAGGTCAGGATTATCCGATTCAAAGAGACTAGTTGCTTGATGTCCGATATATGTATCGTACGGGGCAGACACATCTCCATCCCCAGGCCTTACATGTGATCATCCGATACTGGATCAGTATACACTATACTACGGTATACTACGCCTGTTATAGATCTTATATTCCAATAAGAATATTTCTGGAGAATTGGGTAGGCATGGCGTTTTGCTAGAGGCTAACCTTGTCTTGTAAATCGGTAAAAACGTAGTACTTGGTACGTACGTGTTCGGATAATCTGACGGCCGTATTTACTGCCAACATATCCAGAGATCTCTTGGGTCGCTTCCCGAAGATTCACCAATGACGTATGATTCAAACTCGATTAATCTTGGATTAATTACGGAGAGACTTTATCTTGGATAAAGTACTATACATAGAGAGAGAACGATTAATTTGGAATTAATCGTAAAATTATTATATTCGATATAATAATCGAAATTCGATTTCGACGTGAAATTAAAATTAGATTTTAATTCGGGCAAACGAGTTAATTTAGATTAATTCTTTAGCGACGTAAATAATAATTTCGCTAGGCGCAATTATTTATTTAAATTCGATTTAATTAACGTCGCGACGTGAGTTCGGTATTTCGGAAATATCGAACCCGAACGCGTGAGTGCACGTGGGCCCACTTTCATTTGGAAACGTGTGGGGCCCACATGACACATGTCATATTATGCATTATTTAATTCTAATGCATTGCATGGAGATAGTGTACAATGCACTCAATGGTTTTGCATGGAAATTGAGTGTTTGACACTCTAAGCCATTGCATGATTTGTGTCATAAGTTTATTATTAATTTAATAAATATTATGGCATAAATATAAATTGATTTTGAAATCAAAAATCATCATCCTTCTCTCTCACCTCTGACTGAAACTGTGAAGTTTCACAGCCCTCTCCCCTTTCTTTTTGTTTTGTTGCAAAAACTTGAAGAAAGTGTGTGTGTTTGGAACATTAAATCACATATAAGGCTAGCACCTTCAAGGGATCATACAAAGGTGTTATGGGAAACTAATTCTTGAGCTTGGAAGGATCAAAGAAAGCTTGGAGCTTCCCCACTCACCTTGGCCGAAATCTTCACTGCACAAAGGAGAAAAATTTATTTCATCAACGCATCCGCATTCCGATCTTTGTGAGTATGATTCCGCCATACTTCAATATTTTTCATTCATTATAATTTTTTGTTTGCTCTTTTGATCTTGGGACATGGATTAGAATTTCCAACAATGGTATCATTGAGCTTAAAGAGCATGAAAATATATTAGGGTAATATTTGGGCAAAATTGATTGAAGCATGATTTGATGATTTTGATTGATTAAGTATGCTTAAATGTATGTTACATTATGTTATACATTATCAATTTCATGAAAAATAAATTGGATTAATTTTTCCCCCCTCTTGGAGAGGCTTGGCCGAATACTACCTAGACCATGGAGATGATGATTTGTTGTTTATAAGATCATTGGATGACTTTAAACGAACATAAAATGACGATTTGTGATTCGATTGGATTGAAAACGAAATCGGTAATTTTTCATCACCTTGGCCGAATGCATGGAAGAAGATTAGGGACTTGATTTTTTGATTAAATAATGTTGGACATGTATTTAAGATAAAAATATGATTAATGGATTAATTTGATATTTTGGAAATATTGATTTAAAGGATTAATCATGACATTACACTTTAATTAATTAAGTTATAAAATTTGGAATTTTAAAATTTGATTAATTGGGCTTAATTTTGAATTGGGCCTAAAACTATTATATTTGGACATAATGGGCTTGGTTGGACCAAGTAGGTTTGGGCAAATTGGATTGGATCCAAAAATGGGCCTAAATCACTCCATTAAGTCCAAATGTAATAAATGGGCTTTTATGTTTAATTGGGCCTTATGGGCTTGATATTGATTTTTATGGCAAATGAGGGTGATTCCTTATTGGGCTTGGAAATTGGGTTTGACCCACATTGACCAAGGCCCAAGCCTAATGAAATCAATTGAAAGCCCATCGGACTTTAATTAAACGGACATTGGATGTTGATTGGGCTTTGAGACCCGATAGAATTAGATTTGGAATCTAAGTCATAAAAGCACAATAAAAGTGTAAATATTTAATTTGGAATTAAATATAAGGATTAGTATTGAATACGACTTAAATTGGATTTGACGAGTAGTTCGATATAATTCGTGAATTCATACTATAAGTATTTATTCTCAAATTGAGTTGGACTCGCGCAAATGCAAACAATTGTTTGAACATTGTATTGTCACCTAATTAAAGACTAATTAATTGGATTTGATTGGTTGTATAACATGCCTTGAATGAATGAATGTGGATGTAATGTATGAATAGTGTATATCGGATGGATATTAGAAGGGAAGGGTAATTTTAGAAATTATTGTAAATTTAGAATTTATAAATTGGACCTGCGTGTCCAGCCTTTCTCTTATTGTCTCTTTGTATTCTCTTCTCACCTAATTCCCCTCAATGTAAATGAGGTTTCTCTTATTGTATTATACAATTGGGTAAGAGTAGAATAGTTCTAGCGGGGAGAGGAAAGGGAGTGATTTGTTCTAGGAACAAGTTGTTGTTCATATCCATCCTGTATATCGCTATTACTTTACTTTACGCGCTTTATGATGTTTTAGAAGCATGCTTAAGGGTGTATGATGATGAGACCTAACAAAGATAAATTAATTGGTTGCCAATTACACGAAAATCCCTCAAACAATATTAAGCGATTTTCCTTCCGTTGAGTGATTCTTTCTCAAGATCCGAAATTGGCATTGGTTTGTTGGCCAAAGTCAAGACCTTTGTCAATTGAGGATGTGTTTGAATCATGAGAGTTTTGTTCCATATCGGTGTCTTGTCCAAGTTGTTATTTTGGGCCAAAGTCAAGATCACTTCTTGTCCATCGACATTGATTACGAAACTTTCCATGTCAATGGGTCCCGCTTAACTGGAATCATTAAGTTTGTTGTGCCAAAGCCAAGACTTAGTTGATTCAGAGGAAATGGTTAGGAAAATGTATTGGATACATTGACATATGTATTAGATATATATGTTTCGGACTTGGATGTCCACCTACCGGATCTAGGAATTGGATGGGATCCAATTGATCTTCGAGATCTACCTAGTTAAATATCATACAACTTGTTGGCCAAAGTCAAGGTTGTGTGTTATTTAACGGGATCCTAGCCCACTAGGAAATTGGATTTCCCGAGTACTCGACAGAGGGTTAGAGACTTGTAGAAAATAGTGGGAGGCTAGTATTGAATTTGCAATTTCATTCAGATACTTAGCTTTACGCGCTTACAAAATTTATTTCGTCAATATTTTAACATTAGTTGGACTAATAAAATGTTATTTTTTTGTAACAGTTTGACTGTACCCATATATCGTTAACTAGATAGTTGGACTATCGTAGTTAAGATGGCAAACAAAGGAAATGTCCGAGACATCATCATGGGTGATAATGTATTTAAGGGCACGAACTTTGCTGACTGGGAAATGAACCTGAGGATAGTCCTTGGGGCAGAGAGGCTGTTGTACACCATATAGAGACCTCTCGGGCCGAGCCCACTGAGCCACTTGAGCTGGAGTTATGGAGAACTCATAGCGATGATTGTGATACAACTCAGTCGATCATGCTTGCTTCCATGACTCAACACTTTCGTCGCCAGAATAGGGACTTGGATCCTTATAATATGATGGCTAGACTAAAGGATCTTCACCGCACTAATAAGCGGATGGAGAGGTATGAGTTGGTGAAGAAACTCTTTCGCTCCCGTATGACTGATGGCGCTTCAGTTGAGGCCCACGGGACTCAAATGATAGCTGACATTGATGAGCTGGCCAAGATGGGAATAGTCTTGGAGGCTGAGCTGACTGTAGACATGCTTTTACAGTCACTTCCCGATACTTGGAAGCAGATTATCATCAACTACAAGTTGATGGATACGGACGATACTCTTGGAGAGCTATTGTCCATTCTTAAGGAGTCAGAGAAAGAGCTTCTTAAAGGCAACAAGCGCGAGGCGCACTTTGCATCGACCTCTCAGACGTCAAGGGCTGGGCCCAGGCAACTGGAGGGGTGAAAAAGAAGAAGCGTAAGAACAAGGGCAAGGCCAAGATGCCGATGGCTTCTGGGAAGCCGAGGAACAAGTCACAAGACATATGCCTTAACTGCGGCAAAAGAGGTCACTGGAAGCGTGACTGCCGCATGAACAAGGCGATCAGAAGGGAGATCAAGGCGGGCAAGGCACCGACCTCTGGTATGTTTGTTATTGAAATAAACATGGCTACTTCTAGTTTTAAAAATTGGATTTTTGATTCTGGTTGTGGTTCTCATATATGTACTGATGTGCAGGATCTGCAGAACAGCAGGACTCTGGCTTCAGGGGAGATTGATCTACGAGTTGGAAACGGAACTCCTGTTGCTGTTTTGGCCGTGGGCACTTTTGTATTAGAACTGCCCTCGGGGCATGTACTTAAACTAAATGACTGTTATTATGTACCTAGTTTGACTAGGAATATTATATCTGTATCTTTGTTAACCCGAAATGGGTACACTTTTGTATTTAGAAACACTGGGTGTTATTTATATAAAAATGATGCAGAAATATGCACTGCAGTTGCAAATAATGGTCTTTATATTTTGAATATAAATGAATCTCCTACATAAAAATTAACAAACAAAAGGCTTAAAAAGAGTGATCCAAATGATGAAACTTATATGTGGCATTGTCGTCTGGGACACATTAACAAGACTCGCATATCCACACTTTCGAAGAGTGGGTACTTGGACGGATTTGATCCAAATTCATATGACGTCTGCGAATCTTGCTTATTAGGCAAAATGCCTAAATCACCTTTTAGCGGTAAAGCTGAACGTGCCACTGAACTGTTAGCCCTCGTTCATAGTGACGTTTGTGGGCCCATGTCTAGCCAGGCTAGAGGTGGATATCGATACTTCGTAACCTTTACCGATGATGCATCACGTTACGGTTATGTGTATCTAATGACGCACAAGTCGGAAACTTTTGAGAAATTCAAAGAGTTTCGACACGAAGTTGAAAAACAAACAGGCAAGAGTATTAAGACATTACGGTCGGACCGTGGTGGCAAATACTTAAGTAATGAGTTTCAAGATTACCTGAAAGAATATGGTATTCTTTCACAGTGGACTCCTCCTGGAACACCACAATTAAATGGTGTGTCCGAACGGAGAAACCGTACCTTGTTGGACATGGTAAGGTCGATGATGAGTCGCACTGAGCTGCCAATTTCCTTCTGGGGATATGCATTAAACAGTGCAGTTCTTATTTTGAATAAGGTTCCGTCAAAGTCTGTTGAACAGACACCATATGAGATATGGACAGGTAAGAAACCGGGTTTCTCATTCCTGAAGATTTGGGGTTGCTGGGCATACGTTAAACGTTTGGAAGGTACCAAACTTGAACCCAAATCAGATAAATGCCTATTCGTTGGATATCCTAGGGAAACCAAAGGATATTACTTCTATCACCCACAAGAGAACAAAGTATTTGTTGCTCTACATGCGGTTTTCCTTGAGAAGGAATTCCTAAATGCAGTGTTTAGTGGGAAGAAAGTAGAACTCGATGAAAGTCGTAGTGATACTGTTCTTGGCAATGAATTATCAACGGAACATGAACAGTCCATCTGGGATGAGACTGAACCACAATCTTCAAATACACAAGGACCGCGTAGGTCGGAGAGAGTCAGGGTAATACCTGAGAGGTATGGATTCCTGATCTCACCTCATGTAGATATTAATCTTATTGAGGATAATGAACCGGCTACGTATGAGGAAGCGATACAAGGTATCGAATCCGCTTTATGGCAAGAAGCCATGAAGGCCGAAATGGATTCCATGTATACCAACCAAGTTTGGACACTGGTTGATGCACCAGAAGGCGTAAAGCCTATTGGATGCAAATGGGTCTTCAAGAAGAAGACTGACATGGATGGCACGTACAAACGTACAAAGCTAGGCTTGTAGCGAAGGGATATCGTCAACGACTTGGAGTTGATTATGACGAAACCTTCTCACCCGTTGCCATGATTAAATCCATTCGGATAATGCTTGCAATAGCTGCATATTACGATTATGAAATATGGCAGATGGACGTTAAAACCACTTTCCTTAACGGAAACCTTCGGAGGATGTTTATATGCAACAGCCTGACGGTTTTATCGCACCTAGACTTGCAAACAAGGTTTGTAAGTTAAATCGGTCCATTTATGGACTGAAGCAAGCATCGCGGTCGTGGAACCAGCGTTTTGATGAGATCATAAAAGAATATGATTTCATTCAAAACGAAGATGATCCTTGTGTATATAAGAAGGTTAGTGGGAGTGCACTGACTTTTATTGTCCTTTATGTCGACGATGTATTGCTTATCGGCAATGACATTCCCATGTTAACGTCGGTGAAAGCTTGGCTTTCATTGAAATTCTCCATGAAAGATCTGGGAGGGGCAGCTTTTATTCTAGGAATAAAGATCTACCGGGATAGATCTAGAAAGCTACTTGGACTCTCCCAGAGTACATATATTGATAAAGTGTTGAAGAGATTCAACATGGATCAGTCCAAGAGGGGACTGTTACCAATATCACATGGCGTCTATCTATCTAGGGACATGTGTTCTAAAACACAAGATGAGAGAGACAACATGAGTCGGACTCCGTTCGCCTCGGCAGTCGGATCGATCATGTATGCCATGATATGTACACGACCTGATGTGTCCCATGCTTTGAGCATGTGCAGTCGATATCAGGCCGATCCAGGTAAAGATCACTGGATGGCGGTTAAGAGTATCCTTAAGTATCTTAACAGAACTAAGGATGCTTTCTTAATCTATGGAGATGGAGAACTTGAGGTATCTGGGTATACCGATGCAAGTTTCCAAACCGACAGAGACGACTTTAAGTCGCAATCTGGGTACATATTTTGTTTGAATAACGGAGCAGTGAGCTGGAAATCTTCCAAGCAAGATACTGTTGCCGATTCAACAACTGAAGCGGAGTACATTGCAGCAGCTGAAGCAGCAAAAGAGGCAGTTTGGATCCGTAAATTCCTAATTGGATTAGGAGTAGTTCCGTTAGCAGCTGAGCCCGTTCCATTGTATTGTGACAATAGCGGGGCTATAGCACAGGCTAAGGAACCAAGGTCTCATCAACGATCCAAACATGTTCTTCGACGATTCCATCTGATTCGAGAGATCATACATCGTGGCGATGTGAAGATCGAAAAGATCGCATCAGAGGATAATATTGCAGATCCGCTGACGAAGGCTATTCCTCGGGAAAAGTTTGAGCGACATGTACATAGTTCAGGTATTAGATGCTTGTGTGACTGGCTATAGGCCAAGTGGGAGATTGTTAGACAGTAATGACCCATAGCGTCACTATTTTGTAAATGATATTGTATTATTGTACAAAATTAACTATGTAGTAATGAAATTGCCTTTTACCGTTTTGTAATTTATTTACTTTGATATATAAATGGTAAAAGTCCCTATGATTAATTCCGGATTGAGATGATATGAGACAGTATCAATCCATAAAGGTTTAATCATTAAATATCCCTAGTCGTAGTATTATCGAGATTGGACATCGATAATGCGGAATAGACTAGTACTGCTGCTTGTGCGTGTTGTGAGGGCACAACAGCATAGTTCTCATATATTTGAGTATTGGATACTTATGCAAGTGCGGTAGGAGGTTGTGTTTTACCGATGGTACGGAAAACAGCTTCGCTCTGGATAGACCCCGCGGAATCCCATTGGTAGTATGTCTGCGTGTCTATGGGAGTCCGCTTCAGGGTAGGTGCATATGGTCTTAACCTGAGACTTGCATCGCTAGTACTTGCGACAATCGGTAGACTTTAGTTTTGGTCGTCCAGGGCTTTAACAGGTTCTGTGTACACCTCTTCTAGGTTTATCGGGAATCGTAGTGTATTGGGTGTGATGTCAAGACGGAAGTATCACTTCAGACATATGGAGATGATGATCGCGCAGGATACAGAACTAGTACTCTATAATGGTTGCAACCATCGGGATAATATGACAAGGTCAGGATTATCCGATTCAAAGAGACTAGTTGCTTGATGTCCGATATATGTATCGTACGGGGCAGACACATCTCCAGCCCCAGGCCTTACATGTGATCATCCGATACTGGATCAGTATACACTATACTACGGTATACTACGCCTGTTATAGATCTTATATTCCAATAAGAATATTTCTGGAGAATTGGGTAGGCATGGCGTTTTGCTAGAGCTAACCTTGTCTTGTAAATCGGTAAAAACGTAGTACTTGGTACGTACGTGTTCGGATAATCTGACGGCCGTATTTACTGCCAACATATCCAGAGATCTCTTGGGTCGCTTCCCGAAGATTCACCAATGACGTATGATTCAAACTCGATTAATCTTGGATTAATTGCGGAGAGACTTTATCTTGGATAAAGTACTATACATAGAGAGAGAACGATTAATTTGGAATTAATCGTAAAATTATTATATTCGATATAATAATCGAAATTCGATTTCGACGCGAAATTAAAATTAGATTTTAATTCGGGCAAACGAGTTAATTTAGAATTAATTCGTTAGCGACGTAAATAATAATTTCGCTAGGCGCAATTATTTATTTAAATTCGATTTAATTAACGTCGCGACGTAAGTTCGGTATTTCGGAAATATCAAACCCGAACGCGTGAGTACGCGTGGGCCCACTTTCATTTGGGTTGTGTGGGGCCCACATGACACATGTCATTTTATGCATTATTTAATTGTTAATACATTGCATGGTGATAGTGTACAATACACTCAATGGTTTTGCATGGAGTTTGAGTGTTTGACACTCTAAGCCATTGCATGATTTGTGTCATAAGTTTATTATTAATTTAATAAATATTATGGCATAAATATAAATTGATTTTTGTAACAAAAATCATAACACTCTCTCCTATTCTCTCATGACCGAAACTGTGAGCTCTCACAGCCCTCTCCACTTTTCTGTTTTTGTTGCAAAAACTTGAAGAATTTGTGTTTGTTTGGAACATAAAATCACACACAAGGCTAGCACCATCAAGGGATCATACAAAGGTGTTATGGGAAACTAATCTTAGAGCTTGGAAGGATCAAAAATTGCTTGGAGCTTCTCTTTTCTGTTTGGCCGAAACCCTCACTGCACAAAGGAGAAAATTTTTGTTTCATCAACGCATCCGCATTCCGATCTTGTGAGTATGATTCCGCCATACTTCAATATTGTTCATTCATTTATGTTTTGTTTGCTCTTTTGATCTTGGGACATGGATTAGAATTTCCAACGTACTTCCTCATTTACCAGCAAATGCATTGACATCAAAACATGCATTCAGATATACACAGCCAGTTCAGTTGGGGGGAATGCACTGAAGATCCTAATGCCCACATCAGCAACTTCTTGGAAGTTTGCGGCACATTAATTACATTGAGCGGCAGAAGAACAATGAGATTGCATGTGTTTCCATATTCCTTGAGATAGAGCTAAGGCTTGGCTACATTCACTACCAGCAGGTACCATCACAACTGGAACACTCTTGCCACCAAATTCCTTCAAAGTACCTTCCCCCAGCCAGAACTGCAAAACTGAGGAATGCATCACATCCTTGTATAACATGACTCAGAATCCATCTCCGACGCTTGGGAGAGATACAAGGAGTTGCTCAGAAAATGTCCTCACCATGAGATTGCAAAGTGGCTATAAGTCCAAACCTTCTACAATGGACTTTATGGACTAATAAGAACCACAAAAGATGCTACTGCTAGAGGAGCGTTAATGGAAAAATGAAAGAATTAGGCCTGAGACTTAGTTGAAGAAATGGCCAACAACAATTCCTTATGGCCAACAGAAAGGAGCATGATCCAATGAATAGCAGGAATCCACGAAATATGAGTAAACACAGCAATGAATGCCAAGTTGGAACAGATGTGCAAATGCCTGGAAACACTTAGCACGCAAGTTGTGAACATCGCCAGTTCCATAAGTTCACCATATTGAGGAGCACCAGAGGCAGAACCTTACAACCAACATGATGAGACAGTGAATTTTGTCAATAATTTCAACAAACAGGGAAACAATCCATAATCCAATACCTACAACCCAGGTTGGAGGAATCATCTCAATTTCGCATGGAGTAACAATTCAGGGAAAATGAACAATCCACCACCAGGATTCCAACAGCAAAACAAAGGCCAATAGTATGAAAAAGAACCAGGAATAGCAGATTTATTGGCCCATATGAAAAAGCAACAAGCAACATATGATGCTTTGTTTCAGAGCCAATCTGATTCTATAAAAGCACTGGAAAATCTAATAGGACAACTGGACAATGCTGAGAGTTACAGACCACAAGGTAACCTTCCTAGTAATACAGAAACAAATCCAAGGAACCGATGGAAGGAGCAAGCTCAAGCTGTATTGAGATTAACAAAGATGTTAGAGTCAAGGCATCCACTGAGGAAGTTCCAAAATAAAGCAGTGAAACAAAGCCACAGATGGAGGAAAAAAAGGCAAAATAAAATAAACGAGAAAGATTCACTCCACCTCCACATTTTCCACCGCGTCTCCAGAAACGCAAACTAGACAAGCCGTTTGCTCGATTCCTATAGATCTTCAACAAGCTGCATATCAACATCCCATTTGCAGAAGCGTTGGAACAAATTCCCAGCTATGTCAAATTCATGAAAGAGAAGATTGGGAGATTACGAGACAGTAGCATTGACAGAAGAATGCAGTGCCATCATTTAGAGGAAGTTTCCCCCAAAGTTGAAAGATCATGGCAGTTTCACCATCCCGTGCACCATAGGAGAACATTACTTCGGTAAGGCTTTGTTGTGATTTAGGTGCGAGTATTAATTGATGCCTTTGTCTATTTACAGGAAACTGAAGATTGGAGAAGCAAAGCCCACATCAGTTACTCTACAACTTGCTGATAGATCGCTCATATTTTTGAGAGGTGTGACCGGCGTAAACACACACGTATAACGCAAGCGTACGTATCGTTCAGTAGTATAAAAAGTATCGATCCCACGAGGACTTAATACCTAAGTTATTAATTTTATGAGGTTAAATGATTACTAGTATCTAACAGGTTGTTTAATTGATTTGAAATGGCGACGATTCTAAATTAAAGACAAGTAAATAAAATTGTTCGAAAGTTGATTTTAAGAAAATTCAATATTAAAAACTATCTAGGGTTGTGATTTCTTTGCAATATCATTTTAAAGATGAAGTGGTTTTCTTATAGTTGGGTAAAATATTGATTTATTAACCTGGAACACTAAATTATGTAAAAGCCTCTTCTGATGGTCAATTACAAATACCTAGTATAATCCAATTGAACCATATGTCTATGTCAACCAAATTACCTAGATTCATTAAGATTAAATTCCATTATGGCTACCCCCGCCCGACAGGTATATTCCTATCCTGTAAGGAAATCTATTAAAGGGTTATCTATCCTCAAGGAAGATCGTGGGCTATTGAGTCTGAGGTCTTAAACTTAAAATCCGTATGTCTAGTTCATTTTAAGTTTACCTAGTCAATTTAATTAATGGCCAATTAATTAAGGAGCATTAAGATTAAGACTCAATAAATAAATCTTTATATCACCCAAATTATAATCTAACCCTTATAAACCGGTGATATTGGATTTCATCACAACCCTAGATAACTAACTTAGTTATGACACATAACTAGGGCTAGTAAAAACTTAAAAGTAAAAACCATAAAGTAACAGTGCTGAAAAGTAATTGCAGTAAAGTAAATACTGCAAGGTAAATTACAATAAAATAAATGCTAAGGTAAAAGGAATTACTTTTACTACTACTAATTTAGATATCTCCCATAAAATAATATATGAACTTGTGATAATATTACCAACCGACCAATCTGGCGGTATCCTGATTAAGTAAAATTAAGTCCAACCAGCGATTAAGGCGGTAATATTTGTCCATAACCAGCCATAAAGGCGGAACCAAAATAAAATTACCAACCGACCAATCTGGCGGTATCCTTGATTAGTCAGGTTTAAACCAGATTAAAATTAAATTACCAACCGACCAATATAGCGGTATTCTTTTTAAGTCAAATTTTAAATAGTGAATATATTATTTTAAGGGAGATTAATCTAAATAGCAATAGTAAAAGAATTACCTTTCACCCTAGCTGGGGAAGTTACCTCCTCATGATGAATAGTAAAAACTGTAAAAAGTAAGAAAGTAAATTACTATTATTACAAAACGTACTTAAAATTATTATAAAACTAAAAACTAAAAATTAAAACGAAACTTAGAGAGAGAAGAACTCCCTATTTACATCAAAGAAATGGGAGAGAATGGTACAACAAAATCTGAAATCTCGAGCTCAATTTATAGGCGCGGGTAAGCTTCCAGCGTCGCGACGCCAAGGGCTTTGGCGTCGCTACGCCAGAACAGTGAGTCGTGGCATGATCTTGGCTTGACACGTTGCGAGGCGGCTAAGAGGATAAGGCGACACGTGGCGTGGCGGCTAAGAGCTCAATTATTATGCTAACGTGGTGCTGACGTGGCAAGGCGGCTGAGATCAATTATCGGCACCGTAGGATTGTGACACGTGTCACGTTGTGATTGGCTGATGCTGACATGGCATGTTGACTCGGTTGACCATCTGATGTGGACGATGACGTGGCACGACGCGTGGCATAGTTGACTCGTTGACTCGATGACGTGGCGATGACATAGGATGACACGTGGCACACATGGAAATTGTGAGTATCGGCAACCGTAGGATGATGACATTGGCACGGCGCACGTTAGCATCTCAGCTGTGATGGTGACACGTGGCACGGCGCATGTTAAAAGTCAAACTTCTCAATTCTGATCCTTTGACCCGCGCACGTTAGCAGACTCCGGTGCAAGTTAGGCGTCGCGACGCTGAAGGGTCCTGGCGTCGCGACACGGAAATTACCAAATGCCCTTTTTGCCAATTTTTCACAGTTTTGCTCCAATCACCTCCAGAATGTCCTGAAACTTTATTTATCTACAAAATAACACAAACACATCAAAATATTCACAAAACTCAAGAAACTATACAAAATATTAGGTTAAATGAGTGGGAAATAGTGATAGATTTACGACTCATCACACCCCCAAACCTAACATTTTGCTAGTCCTCGAGCAAAATATAGAATAAAATAACATGAAAATAAATTAACTAAGCCACTTTCGTAGGGATCACGGTTGCATTTAGCATATACAACAAGCCTTTAAACCCTAGGTGTCCCTAGTGGACGAGTTGTAGTCTCATGAGGGTTTACAGCAATGATACCCACAAACATTTTACAAAAGTAAAAGGTATTAAAACTAATGCACACAAAAGCAAAAAGACAAGCGAAAAGAGAATAAAGAAGTTAGTGACTAATCAGGTGAAACTTATATTCCAAGTTACTAGTTGTTTTGTTCATTCTAAATTACCAAATAAATAATAAATTCTCCCGATCATTTTTACCATTCTTCATAACACAGCCAACATAATATTAAACAACTCATTTTGCCCACAAGTCTCATAAGCAGTTGATAAGAGAGTAATATTTTTGTCCTAAAGTTCGCTCATCAGATTTCAACACCTTTTTGTAGCAATGGAATAATTTTTTTTCTCATTTTTCTGATTTTTTCTTTGATTTTTCTCTATTTTTATTTATATAATACAATCTTCCATCTATGTAACGGTGTTAGGTCGGTGGCCCCCAAACCAGTTTGGCTTTAGGGCACCAGTGTTAAGAAAACCCCTACGGACTTAATTACTCAGACTTACAGACATATATATATTTAAGACATCTTACATCTCATGAAACAACTACGAGATTTGGGCCAGTTGTCTCCAACAAACACCGTTGGTTTTTAGGGCACTAGTGTTAACACCCTTACCGACTGAATAACTCGGATCTCGAATTTTTTTTTTTACTCCATCACTCTTTGAGATGCTTCCTCCGATTAAACTAGAGCACTGAATATTACAAACTTTTCAATTTTAGCTCATGTCCTGTATGTTTCCATGTTTGTTGATAATACCTGTCAACTGAGCAATGAAGATTCATTTAGTCCCGTTTTATGGAGAATTCAAATTTAATAATTTAAAAGGAAATAAACAAAAATTAACTTGTTTCAAAAATGGTTTGAGATACGTCTCAGAGTGGAAACTCCTTACCAGCTATCTCTTACCAATTTCATTCGTCATTCACCATTTTTAGTCAAAATAAAAACACAAACCATAAAATATTTTTGTAATTTTTGAAATTTTCCAAATTTTTTTGTATTTTTCGAAAAATTTGGACTAAAAATAAAATAACACACAACTAAAAAAACAAGATATTAATCAACTAATTTCCTCCCCCAACCTAAATGAGACATTGTCCCCAATGTCTTAAAAATAGAAGAAGAGTTTAGAAGTCGTACCTAGTTAGTTGAAAATCTACTGAAATTAAAGGTTAAGATCCAGATTAATTCTACGCCTCTTACCACCACGATCGTCCTCGGACCAATTAATCTTTGAAATGATAGGGTCAACTTTGGTTCATATGCTATGAGTTGGTCAATTAGATCTGGAGCAGTTCTGGCAGTAAATAAGAGTTCTTTTAAAGGTTTTGATATAACCCCATTTCTCCGAGCATCATCAAGAAACACACAAAGAAAATCATAAAATCCATCAACGTTGTACAGCCCAATTGGTTTCTGGTGTATGTTCAGGTTCGCCCAAGATAACACAATAAAAATTTCCTCCAATGTACCCAAGCCACCTGGCAAGCAATAAAAGCATCAGCACGGTTAATCATTTCTACCAGTCGTTCAGACATACCTGGCACGATTAATTCCTCTCTGTTTGATGGTTCAATAAGATTTGCCTCTGCCAAGGTTTTGGGATGATTCCCAAAACGTGACTGCCTCCTTCCTGTACGGCCTTTGAAACGATCCCCATAAGTCCAAGATTTCCTCCGCCATATATTAAGTGCATATTCCTTGCAGCTAAGACTCGACCCAATTCCTGTGCTGCTTCTATGTATTGTGGTTTAGTACCAACAGTACTACCGCAAAACACACAAATGTTTTCAACTCGTCTTCTTGAAGTGGCTTCCATTTTTACTCTGGATGTCTTCAAAAGTGCAATGATGAGTTGAATTTATAATACTTGAAAAGGGAGTAAAAATATCACAAGTATCTTCCAGAGGACGATTAGTAGCAAAATAGTAAATAGATCGTGATAGTCAAAAAGATCTGGATCCTGTCGGAGGAAATAAAAGAAAACAACAAAACAAATCATAATTATTAGGAAAAGACAAAGAGATAAAATGTACAAGAAAAGTAATAGCTTGATTGACGGCTATGCGTCAGGGACAAGCTTCCCATCCAATTTTCTTATAATTGGCAAACAGGGTCTTTTTGAGTAGATTCCCGAGACTTAACAGTTGTCATCTTTTGAAATTGTGTATGTAATTTGCGAATGGCTATATGAACATATCCACTGGGATGCGTCTCAAGAGTCGAAGATATATCATCTAAAGACTCCTTACTCAAGCCATCCCTAATGAATTTAATTTGTCTTCGCGATTATCAGACACCATTCCTAAAGAACGACAACGAGTATTGCAATTCCATCGTGCACATTTGTAACAAACATCCATTTGCTTTGCTCTACGTTTCTTTGCATAGGTGCTTCTTCCACAACCAGGCAGATGTGAAATAAAAGAGTCAGAAGACTCACCTGCCAATCGGACTCGTGCTTCAATTACCCAACGAATATCATTAGGAATACCATGGATTGTTAGTAACCTCATCCGTCCAAGCGAGTTTTGTATACTTTTATCAGAGATTTTTGAGGGAGAGAAGGAAATTGCTTGTGAAGATTTGCGAGAGCTTCTTCCATCTTGAAATGACTTAATCTGCAAAAACTAAACACACAAAATTAAATCACACCAAATCACAATATATACAAAATTGCATGGGTTGCCTCCCTGCGAGCGCTAAGTTTAAAGTCGTCAGCTAGACGTGACTTCTTGAACGTTAGGCTGGATCTGAAAGTGTGACACTTTCTTTTTGTCGCTCAAATGATTCTCCCCAGTAGTGCTTGACACGCTGACTGTTAACCTTGAATGTGTTGTTGGTATTGGGATCCAGTAACTCAACAGCTCCATATGGTAAAACCTGAGTGATCACAAATGGACCTGACCACCTAGATTTTAACTTTCCAGGGAAAAGTTTCAATCTCGAATTGTACAACAACACCTGCTGCCTTGGTTCCAACTGTCTGTGCACTATTTTTCGGTCATGCCATTTTTTGGTCTTTTCCTTGTACAATTTGGCGTTCTCATAAGCCTGTAGACGAAACTCCTCCAATTCGTTGAGTTGGTGCAGTCTTTTCTCTCCTGCAGCTTGTGAATCAAAATTCAACTTCTTCAGTGCCCAGTACGCCTTGTGCTCAAGCTCAACTGGTAGATGGCACGCTTTCCCAAACACCAATCGATATGGAGACATACCAATGGGTGTCTTGTAAGCTGTCCTGTAGGCCCATAATGCATCATCTAGTTTTGTTGACCAGTCCCTCCTTGTTGATCCAACGGTCCTTTCTAGGATTCTCTTGATCTCCCTGTTTGAAACCTCAACCTGTCCATTTGACTGTGGATGGTAAGCAGTGGCAACTTTGTGAGAAACTCCGTATTTGGATAGGAGTGCATCGAAGTATCTGTTGCAGAAATGAGAGCCACCATCACTGATAATTGCCCGAGGTGTTCCAAACCGAGTGAAAATTCTTTTTTCAGGAATTTGATCACCACTTTTGAATCATTGGATGGCAGTGCAATTGCTTCGACCCATTTGGAGACGTAGTCTACAGCAACCAGGATGTACAGATTTCCGAATGATGGAACAAAGGGTCCCATGAAATCAATACCCCAACATCGAATATTTCCACTTCTAGAATGTTTTGCAACGGTCCTTCGTTTCTCCTGGAAATATTTCCCATTCTCTGGCACCTGTCACATTGAAAAGCAAAAAGATAAGCATCTTTAAAAAGAGTGGGCCAGAACAAACCTGATTGTAGGACTTTGGCTGCAGTTTTGTTTCCGCTGAAGTGTCCGCCATATGGTGATGAATGACAGTGTTGCAAAACACTGTTGATTTCCTCATGTGGAACACATCGTCTCAGTAGTTGATCAGCACACCGTTTGAACAGGTACGGTTCATCCCAGACATAGTTTTGACTTCTTTGAAGAACTTCTTCCGTTGCTGAGTTGTCCATTCCAACGGCCATTTTCCTGACACAATGTAGTTGACATAGTCAGCATACCAAGGGACTTCCTGTTGTTTCATGGCAAAAAGTTGTTCATCTGGAAAAGTTTCTTTGATTGACAGTTCTTTGCCAGCTGTTTCTCTCCATTCTCGAGCCTCGATAGATGATCTGCCACCTGATTCTCTGTCCTTTCCTGTCTCGAATCTCCACGTCGAATTCTTGCAAAAGAAGTATCCAACGGATCAATCTGGGTTTGGCATCTTTCTTTGTGATCAGATATTTGATTGCTGAATGATCTGTGTAGACCACCACTTTGGGACCCAACAGATAAGGCGGAATTTGTCAAAAGCGTACACAACTGCGAGCAACTACTCCTTTTCGGTGGTTGTGTAGTTGAGTTGAGCTTCATTCAAAGTTCTGCTGGAGTAGTAAATGGTGTGGAAAATCTTTGCTTTGCGTTGTCCCAAAACTGCACCTACAGCAAAATCACTAGCATCGCACATCACTTCAAATGGAAGGGTCCAGTCTGGTGCTACAATATGATGGGAGCAGAGACCAGCTTCTGTTTTAAGATTTCAAAGCTTCCTGGCATTCTTTGGTGAAGTTGAAAGGCACATCTTTCTCCAGAAGATTGCATAGAGGTTTAGCAATCTTGGAAAAGTCTTTGATAAATCTCCTGTAAAAACCTGCATGTCCAAGAAAACTTCGAATACTTTTACTGATGTTGGTGGAGGTAGTTTTTCAATTGTCTCTATCTTTGCTTTGTCTACCTCAATCCCCTTTTGTGAGATCCGGTGTCCAAGAACAATGCCTTCTTGCACCATAAAGTGGCATTTCTCCCAATTGAGTACCAGGTTTGTATCTTCGCACCTTTGTAACACCTGTTCCAAATTTTGCAAACAATGGTCAAAATCTCTCCAAACACAGAAAAGTCATCCATAAAAACCTCCATACTCTGCTCCAGCATGTCTGAGAAGATGGCCATCATGCAACGCTGAAAAGTGGCGGGGCATTACATAATCCAAATGGCATCCTGCGGAAAGCAAAAGTACCATAGGGACATGTAAATAAATGTTGTTTTCTCCTGGTCTTCTGGTGCGATGGCAATTTGATTGTACCCTGAATATCCGTCAAGAAAGCAATAGAATTCATGTCCCGCCAATCTGTCTAACATCTGGTCAATGAATGGTAGCGGAAAATGGTCTTTTCTCGTGGCTTTGTTCAGTTTCCTGTAGTCCATGCATACTCTCCATCCAGTCACTGTTCTTGTTGGAATTAGCTCATTCTTTTCATTGGTAATCACAGTAATTCCTCCTTTCTTTGGTACACACTGCATAGGACTCACCCAACTGCTGTCTGAGATGGGGTAAATGATGCCAGCATCTAACCATTTGATGATTTCTTTCTTTCTTACGACTTCCTTCATGATTGGATTGAGTCTCCGTTGATGCTCCACTGTGGGTTTGTACTCATCATTCATCAAGATTTTGTGCATGCAAAATGATGGACTAATGCCTCGAATGTCTGCTATAGTCCAGCCAATGGCTTTCTTGTGCTCTCGTAACACTCTCAGCAACTTTTCTTCCTGCTCCAATGTTAGTGAAGAAGAAATAATAACAGGTAATTCAGAAGAGTTTCCAAGAAATGCATACCTGAGATGGCTCGGAAGTAACTTCAGCTCCAACTGTGGTGGTTCTTCAATGAAGGCTTGATTCGATCTTTCTTTGGCAGTTCCAAACTTTCAACTGGTGGTGTTGCTTTGAATCGGAATGGTTTGTCAAGGTAGTTGATACATTCCAGGATTTCAGCATCTAGCTCACTGTCAGTCATGTTGGTGATGCAAGCTTCAAGTGTATCTGTGGGATTTGGCTCAGTATTTTGAACGATACTATCAACAACATCAATCTGAAGCATTCTTTCTTCCTTTTCATCGCTCGGGAATTTCATGGCTTTGAAAACATTAAAGGTCACTTCTTGGTCCTGCACTTTCATGGTCAGTTCTCCTTTTTGCACATCAATCACAGTTTTACCTGTAGCCAAAAATGGTCTCCCAAGAATGATAGGTATTTCTTTGTCTTCTTCCATGTCAAGGATGATGAAATCTGCTGGGAGAATTAGTTTGTCTTTCTTTCACCAACACATCTTCAACAACACCTCTTGGAAATGCAAGTGTTCGGTCAGCAAGTTGCAATGAACTGAGGTAGGCATTGCTTCT
The DNA here is from genome assembly GCA_019454045.1 of Zanthoxylum bungeanum. Lineage (NCBI taxonomy): Eukaryota > Viridiplantae > Streptophyta > Magnoliopsida > Sapindales > Rutaceae > Zanthoxylum > Zanthoxylum bungeanum. The sequence continues at coordinate 9,252 of SKCR01048809.1, read as the reverse complement.
CCAATCTGCAGTTTCCTGTAAATAGAAAAGGCATCAAGTTAACACTAGCACCTAAATCACATAAAGCCTTACCGATATAATGTTCTCCAATGGTGCATGGAACTGTGAAACTGCCAGGATCTTTCAACTTCGGGGGAAGTTTCCTCTGAATAATGGCGCTGCATTCTTCCGTTAATGCTACTGTTTCGTAGTCTCCCAATCTCCGTTTTCGTGAAAGAATGTCTTTCATGAATTTTACATAGCTGGGCATTTCTTCCAAGGCTTCTGCAAATGGATGTTGATGTGCAGCTTTTTGAAAACCTCCAGGAATCGAGCAAACTGCTTGTCCAGTTTGTTTTTCTGAAGACGCTGAGGAAAAGGTGGAGGTGGAATGATTCTTTCTGGTTCTTTTTCCTTTGCTTCTTTTCCTTTGCTTCTTTTTCCTCCATCTGTTGTTCGCTTCTTTTGGAACTTCTTCTTGGGACATCTTGATTCCAACATCTTTGTTGATTTCAGTACCGCTTTTCAAAGTAATGGCTTGACATTGCTCCTTCCCTCGGTTCCTTGGATTGGGTTCTGTGTTGCTGGGAAGATTTCCTGGTGGTCTGTAACTCTGAGCATTGGCCAGTTGTCCGATTTGATTCTCCAGTGCTTTGATGGAAGCTGATTGGCTCTGAAAGATAGCATCGTACTTTTTTAACTGAGCCAGCACTTCTGCTATTCCTGGTTCATTTGCCTGCTCCTGGCCTTTGTTCTGTTGCTGGAATCCAGGTGGTGGATAGTTCCGCTGTTGGCCTGAATTGTTGCTCCATGAAAAATTAGGATGATTCCTCCACCCTGGGTTGTAGGTGTTGGAATATGGATTGTTCCCCTGTCTGTTGAAATTGTTGACAAAATTCACCGTTTCTTCAAGTTGGTTTGATTCTGGTGCTCCTCCATATGGTGAACTTGTGGATCCAGTGGTAAGAGTCTCCATGAATTTGCATATCTGATCTAGCTTGGTGTTGACTGCTGTATTGGCTCCACTTTCATAAATTCCTGCAATTCTTTGGATCATGCTCCTTTCTGTTGGCCACAAGGAATTGTTGTTGGCCATTTCTTCTTGATTAGTTCCCAGGCTTGATCTTCTCCTTTTGCCATTAAAGCTCCTCCAGCAGCAGCATCTATTGTGGTTCTCATTATTCCAGAAAGTCCATTATAGAATGTTTGGACTTGAAGCCATTTTGGAATCTCATGGTGTGGACATTTCCGGAGTAAATCTTTGTACCTTTCCCAAGCTTCGTAGAGAGTTTCTGAGTCTTGTTGCACAAAGGATGTGATGTCATTCCTCAGCTTTCCGGTTCTGGCTGGTGGAAAGTATTTTGCAAGAAATTTGGTGGCTAAAGTGTTCCATGTTGTGATAGAACCTGCTGGTAGTGAATGTAGCCAAGCTTTAGCTCTGTCCTTCAAGGAGTATGGAAAAACACGCAGTCTCATTGCTTCTTCAGCTTCTCGGTTGTAATTGAAAGTGCCGCAAACTTCCAGGAAGTTGCTGATGTGGGCATTAGGATCTTCAGTTGCATTCCCCCCAAACTGAACTGACTGCTGAATCATCTGAATGCATGTTTTGATGTCACCTGCATTTGCTGGTAAGGGAGGAAGTACAATACAAGAAATGAGTCTGTCAACCACCGGAATGGTTCTGTCTCGAATGGGAATTGGTGGTGCAACCTCCAAAGGTTCAGGTTCCATGTTGACTAAAGCTTCTTGGCCTTCTCGCCTTTCCCTTCTCAACTGTCTGATGGTTCTTTCAATTTCTGGGTCAAGCGGTCGAGTTCAAAGCTTCTGGTTCGTCTCATGTAGTTTCTGAAAACCTGAAACACAAGAAAACAAAAACAATAAGTAAAAAGAAATTAGATACAAGTAAAGGTATCTAACCCCAAAATAATAGTAAAGATAAATAAGTCCCCGGCAACGGCGCCAAAAACTTGACCGGCGTAAACACACACGTATAACGCAAGCGTACGTATCGTTCAAGTAGTATAAAAGTATCGATCCCACGAGGACTTAATACCTAAGTTATTAATTTTATGAGGTCAAATGATTACTAGTATCTAACAGGTTGTTTAATTGATTTGAAATGGCGACGATTCTAAATTTAAAACAAGTAAATAAAATTGTTCGAAAGTAGATTTTAAGAAAATTCAATATTAAAAACTATCTAGGGTTGTGATTTCTTTGCATATCATTTTAAAGATGAAGTGGTTATCTTATAGTTGGGTAAATATTGATTTATTAACCTGGAACACTAAATTATGTAAAAGCCTCTTCCGATGGTCAATTACAAATACCTAGTATAATCCAATTGAACCATATGTCTATGTCAACCAAATTACCTAGATTCATTAAGATTAAGTTCCAATTATGGCTACCCCCGCCCGCCCGAGGTATATTCCTATCCTGTAAGGAAATCTATTAAAGGTTATCTATCCTCAAGGAAGATCGTGGGCTATTGAGTCTGAGGTCTTAAACTTAAAATCCCTATGTCTAGTTCATTTTAAGTTTACCTAGTCAATTTAATTAATGGCCAGTTAATTAAAGAGCATTAAGATTAAGACTCAATAAATAAATCTTTATATTACCCAAATTATAATCTAACCCTTATAAACCGGTGATATTGGATTTCATCACAACCCTAGATAACTAACTTAGTTATGACACATAACTAGGGCTAGTAAAAACTTAAAAGTAAAAACCATAAAGTAACAGTGCTGAAAAGTAATTGCAGTAAAGTAAATACTGAAAGGTAAATTACATAAAATAATGCTAAGGTAAAAGGAATTACTTTACTACTACTAATTTAGATATCTCCCATAAAATAATATATAAACTTGTGATAATATTACCAACCGACCAATCTGGCGGTATCCTTGATTAGTCAGGTTTTAACCAGATTAAAATTAAATTACCAACCGACCAATATAGCGGTATCTTTTTAAGTCAAATTTTAAATAGTGGAATATATTATTTTTAAGGGAGATTAATCTAAATAGCAATAGTAAAAGAATTACCTTTCACCCTAGCTGGGGAAGTTACCTCCTCATGATGAATAGTAAAAATGTAAAAAGTAAGAAAGTAAATTACTATTATTACAAAACGTAATTAAATTATTACAAAACTAAAAACTAAAATTAAAATGAAACTTAGAGAGAGAAGAACTCCCTATTTACATCAAAGAAATGGGAGAGAATGGTACAACAAAATCTGAAATCTCGAGCTCAATTTATAGGCGCGGGTAAGCTTCCAGCGTCGCGACGCCAAGGCTTTGGCGTCGCTACGCCAGAACAGTGAGTCGTGGCATGCTCTTGGCTTGACACGTTGCGAGGCGGCTAAGAGGATAAGGCGACACGTGGCGTGGCGGCTAAGAGCTCAATTATTATGCTGACGTGGCGTGACGTGGCGCTGACGTGGCAAGGCGGCTGAGATCAATTGTCGGCACCGTAGGATTGCGACACGTGTCACGTGTGATTGGCTGATGCTGACGTGGCATGTTGACTCGGTTGATCATCTGATGTGGATGATGACGTGGCACGACGCGTGGCATAGTTGACTCGTTGACCGATGACATGGCGATGACATAGGATGACACGTGGCACACGTGGCAATTGTGAGTGTCGGCACCGTAGGATGATGACACGTGGCACGGCGCACGTTAGCATCTCAGCTGTGATGGTGACACGTGGCACGATGCATGTTAGTAAAGTCAAACTTCTCAAATTCTGATCCATTGACCCGGCGCACGTTAGCAGACTCCGGTGCAATTTAGGCGTCGCGATGCGGGAAATTACCAAATTGCCCTTTTTTGCCAATTTTCACAGTTTTGCTCCAAATCACCTCCAGAATGTCCTGAAACTTTATTTATCTAACACAAAATAACACAAAACACATCAAAATATTCACAAAACTCAAGAAACTATACAAAATATTAGGTTAAATGAGTGGGAAATAGTGATAGATTTACCACTCATCAAGGTGTTGTGTGATTTAGGTGCGAGTATTAACTTGACGCCTTTGTCTATTTACAGGAAACTACAGATTGGAGAAGCAAAGCCCACATCAGTTACTCTAGACTTGCTGATAGATCGCTCATATTTCCGAGAGTGGGAGTTGTAGTGTTCCTAGAAAGAACATGCCAAGATCGTCTAAGAGTGATTCTGTGAATTATCAAGAGAGTTGCGGAATACTCACATTGATTGGTTGAGGAGATTTCAAAAATTCCTTCTTTATTGGATGCGTTGGAAGCTTCGGAGCTTGAGATCGAGTTCCAAACTCTCCGGTGAGTCTCCCTATCACATTCTTTTGACTCTTATGTGCTAGCAAGAACAAATTTTGAAGAACAAAAATGTCTTCCATGGAGAGAGGCTCACGGTTTTTTGTGAGGTAGAAGAGAGAGGAATAGTTCTTTTTAGTTTCCAAAACTTGTAAAAAGTGTTGACTTCCAAAAGTTGTGTTGAGTAATTAAAGTCTAACCATTAATATTTACAACTACTTCCATCACCTTGTGACATGTGATGTAAGTTGTGGGTCCCACCAAATTTGAATTCAAAATTCAAGTTGGTTCACACAACACACTTTGGGCCCGATTTCATTTAATCCGATTAAACAAATTTTCCATCGCGACGTAATTAAATCTAATTTAATTAAATAATAATTCCTTGCCAAATTATTACGAAAGTCGCTTACGAATTAATTCTAAATTAATTCGTTCGCTAGAATTAAAATCCAATTTTAATTTCGTATTGAAATCCAATTTCAATTAATATATCTAATATATTATTTTAGCCCAATTAAATAAATTAAATAGTAAAATCCAATTTCACTATTAAATTTATTTTGCCGATTAATTCCAAATTAATCGCGTTCTCTCTTCTTGACGAATTTAATCCCAGATAAATTCTCGACGTAATTAATCACAGATTAATTCTTTTCTGATAATTAATCCCAGATTAATTATTGACGTGATTAATCCCAGATTAATTTTCTCTCTCATAATTAATCCCAGATTAATTCTGTTCGAGTCAAATGTCATCGGTGAATCTTTGGGAAGCGACCCAAGAGATCCCTAGATATATTGGCAGTAAATACATTCATCGGACTATTCGAATACGTGCGTACCCGGTATCACGTTCTTACCGATTTACAAGACATGGTTGGCTTCTAGCAAAGCACCGTGCCTTACCAATTCTCCAGAAATATTCTTCTGCGGAATACAAGATCTTTGTCAGTCGTAGTATACGTAGTATTGCGTATTACGATCCAGTATCAGAATGTCACATGATGGGCCTGGGGCTAGAATTGTGTATGCCCCGTACGAAGCATATATCGGATCTCTGGTAACTAGTCTCTATAATCGGATAATCATGACCTTGTCATATTATCCCGATAGCTGCAGCATACAAGAGTACCAGTTCCGTATCCTACGTGATCATCATCTCCATATGACTGAAGTGATACTTCCATATTGACATCACACCCAATACACTACGATTTTCAGTATACCTAGAAGAGGCGTACACAAAACCTGTTAAAGCCCCGGACGACCAAAACCAAAGTATACTGATTGTCGCAAGTATTAGCGATGCAAGTCTCAGGTTAGGACCAAATACACCTACCTTGATTCGGATTCCCATAGACACATAGTCATACTACCAATGGGATTCTGAGGGGTCTATCCAGAGCGAAGCTGTTTCCGTACCATCGGTAAACAGAACCTCCTATTACACTTGCATGAGTATCCAATACCCAAATATATGAGAACTATGCCATTATGCCTCCATAATGCGCACAAGTGCAATACTATTTTATTCCGCATTATCGATGTCCAGTCTCGATAATACTACGACTAGGGATATTTAATGATTAAACCTTAGTGCATTAATATTGTCTCATATCTTATTAATCCGGTACTAATCATATGGACTTTTATCATTTATATATCCCGGTAATCCAATTACAAATGATAAAAGAGTAATTTCTTTTGTCACATAATTAATTTGTACAACAACGCCATGTTCTGTACAAATTGTGATGCTATGGGTCATAATTGTCCAACAGTAGTGGAAGATGTATTGGTCAAAGTTTACATATTCATTTTCCTTGCATATTTCATTGTCCTTGACATGGAAGAAAATAAAGATGTACCCATCATCATCGGGAGACCATTTTTGGCTATAGGTCGAACTGTTATTGATTTACAAAAAAGTGAACTAACCATGAAGGTACATGACCAAGAAATAACATTCAATGTTTTCAAAGCCATGAAATTTCCGGATGACGAAAAGGAGGAGGAATGTTTTAGGCTTGATGTAATAGATAGTATCATCCAGAATTCTGATGCAATGCAAATTTCCACTAATAAACTTGAAGCTTGCATCACCAACATGATTGACAGCGAACTGGATGATGAAATTCTGGAATGTATCAACTATCTTGACAGACTCTCTCACTTCAGATCAACACCACAGGTGGAAAGTTTAGAACTACCAAAAAAGGAGCGAATCAAGCCATCAATTGAAGAACCATCACATTTGGAACTAAAGCCACTTCTGAGCCATCTCAGGTATGCATTCTTAGAAAACTCTTCTGATTTACCTGTGATTATTTCTTCGTCGCTAACCTTGGAGCAGGAAGATAAGTTATTGAGAGTGTTACGAGAACACAAGAAAGCAATTGGCTGGACTATAGCAGACATTCGAGGCATTAGTCCATCACTTTGCATGCACAAAATTCTGATCAACAGAGACTAAACCCAATCATGAAAGAAGTCGTGAAGAAAGAAATTATCAAATGGTTGGATGCCAGCATCATCTACCCCATCTCTGACAGCACGTGGGTGAGTCCTATAAAATGTAAGGAGGAATTACTGTAGTTATAAATGAAAAGAACGAGCTGATTCCAACAAGAACGGTGACTGGATGGAGAGTATGCATGGACTACTGGAAACTGAACAAAGCAACAAGGAAAAATCATTTTTCACTGTCATTCATTGATCAAATGCTAGACAGACTGGCGGGATATGAGTTATATTATTTTCTGGATGGATACTCGATGTACAATCAGATTGCCATCGCCCTAAAAGATCAGGAGAAAATCACTTTTACATGCCCGTATAGTACTTTTGCTTTCTGCAGGATGCCATTTGAACTATGTAATGCTCCTACCACATTTCAACGTTGCATGATGGCCATCTTCTCAGACATGCTGGAACAAAGTATGGAGGTTTTCATAGATGATTTTTCTGTGTTTGGAGACTCTTTCGACCATTGCTTGCAAAATCTGGAAAAAGTGATACAAAGATGCGAAGATACAAACCTGATACTCAACTGGGAGAAATGCCACTTCATGGTGCAATAAGGCATTGTCCTGGGACATCAGATCTCACAAAAGAGAATCAAGGTAGACAAAGTAAAGATCGAAACAATAGAAAATTACATCTACCATCATCAGTCAACGGGATTTGCAGTTTTCTCGGACATGTAGGATTTTACAGGAGATTTATCAAAGACTTTTCCAAGATTGCTAAACCTCTATGCAATCTAATGGAGAAAGATGTGCCTTTCAACTTCACCAAATAATGCCTCCATGCCTTTGAGATCTTGAAACAGAAGTTGGTCTCTGCCCCCATCATAGTAGCACCAGACTGGACCCTTCTATTTGAGGTGATGTGCGATGCTAGTGATTTTACTGTAGGTGCAGTTTTGGGACAACGTAAAGTAAAAAATTTCCGCACCATTTACTACTCCAGCAGAACTCTGAATGAAGCACAACTCAACTACACAACCACTGAAAAGGAGTTGCTCGCAGTTGTGTTTGCTTTTGATAAATTTCGCTCCTATCTGCTAGGTCCCAAAGTGGTGGTCTACACAGATCATTCAACAATCAAATATTTGATCGCGAAGAAAGATGCCAAACCCAGATTGATCCGTTGGGTGCTTCTACTACAAGAATTTGATGTGGAGATTCGAGACAGGAAAGGGACAGAAAATCAAGTGGCATATCATTTATCGAGGCTCGAGAATGGAGAAATAATTTTCAATGAGATGACAATTAAAGAAACTTTTCTAGATGAACATTTTTTCACCATCAAACAGCAGGATGTCCCCTGGTATGCTGAATATGTAAAATATATAGTATTGAGAAAATGGTCGTTAGAATGGACACATCAGCAACTGAAGAAATTCTTCAAGGAAGTCAAGCACTATGTCTGGGATGAGCCATACCTATTCAAACGTTGTGCTGATCAATTACTGAGATGTTGTGTTCCACATGAGGAGGACAATAGTGTCCTTTAGCATTGTCATTCATCACCATACGGCGGACACTTCAACGGAGATAAAACTGCAGCCAAAGTCCTACAATCAGGTTTGTACTGGCCCACTCTGTTTAAATATGCATACTTATTTACTTTTCAATGTGACAGGTGCCAGAGAACGGGAAATATTTCAAAGAGAAATAAATGACCTCTGTAAAACATCATGGAAGTGGAGATATTCGATGTATGAGGGATTGATTTTATAAGACCCTTTATTCCATCATTCGGAAACTTGTACATACTAGTTACAGTAGACTACATCTACAAATAGGTTGAAGCAACAACACTGCCATCAAATGATTCAATAGTGGTGACAAAATTCCTTAAAAAGAATATTTGCAATCGCTTATGAGAATTACAGACTGTACAAAGAAAATACCAATAAATGGCATGATAAAAAAATAATGCGTAGACAATTAGAACCAGGGCAGCACGTGTTATTATACAATTCATGGTTGAAAATTTTCCCTGGGAAGCTAAAATCACGGTGGTCAGGTCCATTTTTAATCACCCAAGTTTTACCATATGGAGCCATTGAGTTACTTGATCCCAACTCCAATGATACGTTCAAAGCTAACAGCCAGCGTGTCAAGCACTACTGGGGAGAATCATTTGAGGGACAAAAAGAAAGTGTCACACTTGAAGATCCATCCTAACGTTTGAGTAGTTATGTCTAGCTGACGATGTTAAACTTAGCACTATGAGGGAGCCAACCCATACAATTTGTGTATATATTCAGATTTGGTGTGTTTTATTTTTATGTGTTTAATTTTTATAGGTAAAGTTACATTTCAGAATGGAAGACATTCTCGCGAATCTTCACAAGTAATTTCCTTCTCTCCCTCAAAACTCTCTGATGAAAGTCTACAAAGCTCGCATGGAATAAATGAGACTCTGATGATCAAAGGTATTCCTAATGACAT